>PVIU01010047.1:0-72342 GCA_004026605.1 Ondatra zibethicus
AAAAAAAAAAAAAAAGAAATTCAATATGCTGGTTTTCTCTAATACCTTCTAATACACTCCTTTCTGAAAGTTTTCTATACCATGAGGAATTCTGTTGTGGAAGATATGGAGTCTCAACTAACCATTTCTTGTATCTAGGCAAGGCTACTAGTGGTGGAACTGGATTGCATCCAATTGAGTTGTTGGCCAAGGAGGTCCCTTGGAAATTCTCAAACATCCCAAGCTGAGGCTAAGACAAAGGGTTGTTCTTCCAAAAATGACAGCAATTCCCACACAATTCATTGAACTTGGAGAAGTCAAGTTAGTGCCTATATGGCGCCATCACCTGTATGGTCTCATCTCTGTAGTACATAAAGGTACTTTGCAGGCTACCAGAAGAGAAAAGTGGATAACAACCTAGCCACAAATCATTTGGCCCACAATATGTCCTGCCTGCAAAATATGCTAGGGCAATGGTGACACAAGACTGTGGGAGTTGTCAACCAATGTCTGATTTGACTTAAAGCCAATCCACAAGAAGGAACTCATATCTGACAATTTTTGAGAATAAGGACAAGACCTAGAGACTAGGCAGCCCAGAGACCTTGATTAAAACCAAGCACAACTGGTCTTTAAAAAAAATCAATAAAATGATTTCTAATGATATTCTGCTATACTTATACATCAATTCTTTATCTAGTGATCATCAGAAAGGCTTCATCTGGAAACAGATGAGAACAGATATAGAGGCCCACAGCTGGATATTAACTGAATAAAGAGATTCTAAACTGAAAGTCTTGATCAAATTCCTCTCTTTGGAGCTTGGGGAATCCTGCAAAGGAGGATGCAGAATGATTGTAAGATTCAGAGGATATGGAGGACCCCAGGAGAACAAAGTCCTCTGAATCAACTAAATAAGGCCTGATTGAGCTCACAGAGATTGAGACAGTCATAACAGGGCCTACATAGGTCTGGACCAGGTCCTCTAGATATATATTATAGCTATTAGTTTAGAATTTTTATGGAACTAGTCACTGTGAGAACAAGAGGGTCTCTGACTCTTTTGTTTGTTCTTAGGACTCTTTACTTCCTGTTGTAATGCCAGGTCAAACTTTGATATAAAGGTTTCTGTGTCATTTTATATTTTACTTTGGCATGTTTGGTAGTTCTATCTTAGAAGGCCATGCTTTTTAATGAGAGACACATATGGGGGATGGGAGGGAGGCATAGAGGGAGTAGAAACTATAATCAGGATATAAGTATGAGAAAAAAATCTACTTTTAATTAAAAAAAAAAGAAAAATCACATCAGTACGAATGATCAGGAAGAAACATAATATGATGTGGGATTACCCTCTGTATGCAGTGAATATGTTTCATTACCACTGGTTAATAAAGAAGCTACTTGGGCCTATGTTAGAACAGAATAAACGGCATGTAGCTGCCAAAGGAAACAGACACGGGAACTTTACCTGGTAAACCACAACCTTGTTGCGATACACAGAATAATAGAAATGGGTTAATTTAAGATGTAAGAATTAGTTAAAAAGAAGCCTAAGCTAATAGTGTTGTAATTAATATAGTTTCTGTATTTTATAGTATTTGTATTTTGGGTTTGGGTGGCCGGGAATGAACAAGCATTCTCTGCCTACAAAATGGCTTGCCAGCGTGGGCAACTACATTGACATAAAACCTGAGTGAGCTTGGAAAGAAATTCTAGACACACACACACACAAACTGAGTTAAGCACAGTTTCATGGTAACAGCATTTTCTCGGGTAGGATCTGTTTGCTAGACACAAGCAGAGGTATGATTCCTTTAAGAGAAGGCTTTCTGACTTAGCAGTAGCAGGAAAAGCTGCATGGCTCCTTTAAGAAGGCTTCCTGGTTTATGTTAGTTGCAGGAACAGCTCTGACTCTTTCAAGAAGCTGAGCACTTGAATGGGGCTTGTGGACAGCATGCTACAAATTACTTGATGGAAGCATGGGCCAACTGCTTCCTAGGATTGAGGTGGTGAGCATGGCTCCCACCCAGCAGTCCCAAAACTGGCAGTAGAGATACCTCCACCATATTGAAAGGTTGAGAGAGGCGGAGTCAACATCCAGAGACACTGCGACCAAGCTGCTTACCACTTTAAAAGTGCTCCTGGTCATAAAATAATTACAGTTATGTAATAAAGGTAGATTCAGACAGAAATAAACATCTGAACTGGTCATAGTGTGTTTAAAAAATGTACATAGGCTTGGGAGAGGGAGGAAAAGAAGTATAGAAAAAATAAAACAAAGTCTTTAAAGCGACAATAAAAGTAAAAGAATACTGGCAGTCTGGGATTAAAGGAATAAAGAGAATTAAAAAATAAGCCATGTAAAGATAAAAATACACAAGAGTCTGGATTATGCATATTTTTATGTTTTCTTTTAATTCTTTGACTACAGAGAGATATTTGATTCTGGCGGCTGCTAAGCTGAACCAACATATATATTTTAAAGGTATCTTGACTTCAAAATTTAGGTATAAAGATAATGTTACTTTGGAAAAGAGGTTTTTGTAGGGGGAGACTGCTCTACTAGACTAGAAATAATCACATAGAATCTGTATTAATTATAACACTACTTGGCCAATCACTTAAGTGATTGCTAACTAGCTTTTATATCTTAAATTAACCCATCTCTATTAATTTGTGCATCACCATGAAGTCATGGCCTACCAGCAAGGTTCCAGCAAACTATGCAAGAGTCTTTCTCCTTTGGTGGCTACATGGTATCTCTTTGACTCTGACTACTCTTTCTATATATCTTTTCCAGCCTGGCTATATTCTGTTAAGCCACTAACCGAAAGCAGCTTCTTTATTAACCAGTGGCAATAAAACATATTCACAGCACACATCACCTCCCACATGTTTTAACTATAACATAGTAACAAAGCTGTTATCAAGCAAGAATTATAATTACAATATTTAGACCATTTACTTTTGGCAAATTAGGCAAAATACTCTATCATCTATCCTATCTTTGTGAGTCTTAAGTTTTATATCTAATATATCTTTTATAATTATAAGTATCTTTCTTCAACTCCATCAAAGACTCCAGAAGGATACAATATTACTTTAGTAAACAGAAAGTACATTATAAGCAACTTCCAAAACTCTAGAATTGGCAGAGACATTTTGTTGCCTGGACACTCAGCCAAAGTTCTTCTGTGATCTTGAGGCATCCATGTTTAGCCCACAGGCCCACAATATCTGGAAGACTTTTCCGTGAAGCAGGAAATTTCAAAGACGTTTTTACCTATATTGGCAGTTTGTCAGTGCTTCATAGAAAAGCCTGCCAGATATTCTAGGCCTGTAGACCAAAGATGGATGTCTCAACATTGCATAGGAACTTTGGATGACTGTCCAGGCAGCCAGCTATTTCTTTCATTTCTCATAATTTTCAGAAGTCACTTGCTCATACTTCCTGCTTACTCAGTTAATATTATTTCCTTCTTTCACCTCTGAGGCAGTTGAAGACTGGATAGTTATAGTTATCATTGTTTATGAGACTCAGAAATGAATTTCACTAAAGAAATGTAAAGTATATAAGATTGAGAGATATCAAAAGATAGTTGTAGATGGTAATGCAAGTTATGGTAGAAAGTTATGATAGATAGAAAGTTATGATAGAAAGATTAGGTACAAGACTTTGGACTCACCAAGATAGGCTAGAAATGGAGTATTTTCTCTGAATTTTTCAAATGCAAATGGACTAGAAATTGTTAATATATTTATTGCCTTACATATTGTATATATTTATTGTACTTATTGTATATAGTTTTTATATTACTTATAGTTTGTTCTTAACTTTTTTATTTTAGACAAAAAGGGTAAACCTAGTGATATTTTATTTATACTTTATAAATAAAGCTTGAATGAGGATCAGAAGGTAAAACTAACCCACTAGAGGACAGGGAGTGGTATCACACACTTTTAATCCCAGAATTTGGGAGACAGAGGCAGATGGATCTCTGTGAGTTCAAGTCGCCCTGGTCTACACAAGATCAATGCAAAAACAGATGCAGGTGGTGGTGTCTCACACCTTTAATCCTATCACTAGAGAGGACTATAAGACAGGATGAGACAGGAACTCGTTCTCTTTCTGACTGAGCATTTCTTAGAGGTAAGAGGTCTCTAGTGACTTGGCTGCTTTGCTCTTCTGATCTTCAGGTTGAACCCAATATCTGTCTCTGAGTTTTTATTATTTGTGCTATACGCTTCAACTTTTCAGTGCTGGCATTTTGTCTGTTTTGAATCTATAGAGGTCTTGTGAGGTGGTCAGTTTGTGTGACTTCATATATGTTTCATTCCTGTTGTAGGTGGAAGATAATGTTTCCTTTGAGTCATCCACAGCTAGAAGCTTGATCCCCATTACCCACCATTTATGGTGTTGGAAGGTACTCTGCACACTATAGGGAGAAATACAATCACCAATTTTATAAAGCTGTAGACCCTATGACCATCAACACAGACTTGGTGCAAGATATATTGGTGCAATAGTGGCACAAATGTTATGGGAGTAAGTAGCCACTTTTTGATTAGATTTAAGGCCCATTTTGTAAGATAGAACCCATACATGATATGCCAAAGTGACTAAGAATCTGAAGCTAGACAGGTAATAGGCCTAGGGGAAAGCCTAATGTTATTTTTCTGCTAAAGGATCACAGTAACAAAATGATTCTTAATGATGTACTGCTATACCTGTATATCAGTACATCACCCAAAACTTATCAGAGAAGCTTTTTATTGTAGTGGGTACCAATTAACATGGAGACACACAACTAAACCATGTGCAAAGGTAAGACTTTGTAATACTCAGATAAATGGGATGCCCTCACCAGAAAATTGTTGTCATATGTATAAAGGATTTTATTTGATTTATAGATAAGGCAACTGAGACCTAGAGAGTCTCTGAAAACCCCAATGTTACAATTAAATTGCTCTAAAAATCATGCTGCTTGATTTCTCAAACCCTTCAGACCATAATTACATAAACAAAACTACTTAACATTAAGTATAATTGAAACTCATCTCAATTAATCTGCTACTCAAATGAATTGTTATTTTATTTATGAATATTTAGAAAAAATATTGTCACTGGTGAGAGTCTAAAGTTGGTATTTTGTATTTTGGAACAATGTCTATTCTTCAAAATGTTGGGACTATAATTTTTTGGTGGTTCATGAAATATTTATTAATGCTAATGCCAATAAAATAATGCCATGGTGATTATACTCTGCAGTCATTAATTCCCTGAAAGAAGTAATTTGCAAATTGGTACACTGTCATTCAAAGTGTTAATTTACCACATGTGGGCAACAAATTACTTCCAGAATTGGGCTAGGCACAATTGTCAAGGTTCTGGAATTTTTCTCCCTGGTAGCCTTCATATGTGTTTCCAAGTCTTGTAGAAGTGTTTCCATAAGCAACTCAGTTATTCTCCATGTTCCACAGATAGGATCCCTGTTGTCACCTGAATCCAGATCTTTATTGTCTCTTATTTCAAAAACTCTATGAGCAACCAGTCCCTTTGTTATCATTCATTCTATGCATAAAACCATCCTGCTGCAAAGAAGCCATCTAAAATGTGGTTTGATTCCTCATTTGCTCCTAAATTAAGCTCAAATTCTGGACCTTCTTTTGCACACATGTATTTCACATATGTATGAAAAGACATATGCAGCAGTTCTTAATTTTGTTTACTTTAGAATATGCTAGATAATTCTAAGTATACTGATTCTGAATAATTAATGAAGCATGTAACCTGGGTACTGGGGCTTCATAAACTTTCTCGGGTAGTGCTAATGTGCACTTAAGGCTGAGAACTGCATTTTTAACGTACTAAAAGGATCAAAGTGTCATACAAGGAAAGTAACAACTCCTAAGAGTGAGGAGGCTAAGTACTCACTCATGTCTCCAGTACATCAAATAACACAACTAAACCGCATTTCCTCATCTGTAAAAGCAACATGAGGGAAATGGGCTAGGTTAATTTTTAAACTGATATCAACAGCACTTAAGGTAAACTTAAATCCTGTGTTTAAAGCTGAAAGTTTAAGTTACGAGCTTTAATTTAAGAACATTAAAAAGTCAGGAGTTAATAAATAAGTTAACAAAAAGATTACAAATGACGAAAGAAATCTGTGGACAAATAATTGAAATAACATGAAAAAATGAGTAGGAGAAAGCATAGTAACTCCCCTTTCCCTTTGGTTTCCCTCCTGTTTTTTCAGTTATCCACAATTACTGCCTTGTATTGTATCATCTCTCAAATACAGAAGTGTGAACGCATTATAGTAAGATATTATGAGATGAAGAGCACATTAATGTAACATTTATGATAACACATTGTTATACTCATTATATTTTACTATTAACTATGGTCATTAACCTCTTAATGTTTCTAGTATTTTAAACTTTACTTGTATATATGTGTTCAGAGCTGATCATTTGGTATTGGGTAACCAATTGGTGTTCTCTTCCCTGGGGAAGACTATTTCTCCCACTCTCAGTGTTCTTTAGTTACTTTTAGTTCTTTGTCTAAGGTTGAGACCTCATGAGCTTTCCCCCTTGTATATTTCCATTCTCAATGGTGCCGTTTTTGTTCCAGTTATATTTAGGCAGTGATATTAGTGAGTTTTCATAGATATAGCTTCTGACATTTCTATAAGACACAATTTCACAGCAAATTCCCATTTCTTTGGTTAATAAAATACACACACACACAAACCCACTTTACCATAGAGTTATGTGTATATGGAAAAGCATCATATTTATTTACAAATGGTCTCATGTACCAAGAAGTGGTTTGCTCTTGTATACCCTGCCAATAAGGCTGCTATCTTAATTTAGATGTTATTATTTGACATTAGGTGATTCTCGTCTCAGTTTATAACAATGAAAAATGTAGAGCATGTCTTTAGAGAGTAGCATATATAACTGAAGGGTTTGTTACTGATGTATTAGTATACATTATCTCACAGATTGTGAGGTAATTATAAATATTCTGATATTTCAATTACATGTACATGCATGTATATGTGTTTTCCACTTTATGTACCCAAATTCGAATGAAGTTGTTATAAATAATACATTTTCAGCACTATTTGAAAACAACAAACTGATTAAACTCAAGCAAACCCTTGTCCTACTGGGCCCTGGGATTCTAACTTAAATATCTAAAGCCATTGTACAGAGAACTGAAAATAGAAGGCTCCATTGTTCTCATAGTATTGTGTCTGAGTCAGTATAGATTTCTCCAACTTTATAATTGTTCCGATGTTGATGATCCTTGCTTCGGGGTTGGCCACATCAGCACAGGGATCTCACTGTACTTTCCTACAGCCATATTTTCTGGTTAACAGTAGATTTCTAAGGACCATTCAGAACTGTGAGAGGCAATGCGAGAGACAATTCACAGGGTTGAGGTAGTGTGTGATGGACACTTTGAATACCTGTTAACATCCAAATGGAATAAACTGAGAAGTATGGGTCAAGGTTCTGTGCCAAGTCAGTCTGGAAATATGAAAGACTGCCAACAAGAAATTCTTTCTGCCAAAGCGGAAGCAGTCAGACAAAAAGTAGGAAGGAATCTGAGATACTCGTGAAAGAACAGCTGGTGACATTTTTACTTTTCAAACATGCAGGCCAACTTTGCTGAAGTTCTTTCATTCACTGCAAGAACCTACAGTGTATGTCAAGATTATAAACATATCACACTAAACTTAAGATTTCATTCCTCTAATAATGCTGGAAAATGCTACAGAGAATTTCTTTGTCCTTCTAGAGCTCCTCAATCATGATGATGATGATGACAAAGCAGCTAATGTCACCTATAGAGCGTAAAGCCTTGCTGGCAATGTGCCAACTCTTTTAACCCTTGGGATCCTGTGTTTAATGCTATTTTGAGTGCTAATTTTGAACTGTATTTTTTAAGGTCTATTATAGTCCCTTGCTTTGAGGACAGAAAGGTGTCTAGAGTGGGTAGTTGACAAAAACTCCATGGCTTTCTTCAAGCACATTTTCTTTGAAGAGTCATGGATGTTACTGTCAGAGACTTACCTGGAGAAGTGCCTGACCATTGCTGTGGAATAACCCTTCTGTACACTGCAAAGATGTGTTGCTCTTATTACTGATAAAAAGCTGGTAGCCAATAGGTAGGCAGGATTCTCAGGACAGAGAGTATGCTGGGAAGAAGGAGGGTGGAGTCGGAGGAATGGAGAGCTGGACTCGGAAGAAGTAATATTGGAAGTTCACAGATGAGGTAAATGAGCCTCAAGGAAGCATATAGATTAATAGAAAAGGGTTAATTTAAGGTGGAAGAGCTGGTTGGAGACCAGCCTAAGCTATTGGCCAAGCATCAGTAATTAATAATAAGTCTTTGTATGATTATTTGGGAGCCAGCGGTCACAATGAAAAACTCCTCTATAGACCATGATTGCATCCACATCAGGATTTTAATCCCTAGACAATTGTTAAATACACTGCAAGAAAAACAGCAGAGTTTTCAGGATTGGATCTCTGACTTTGAAGCCAGAGTGCAGAGTCAATGATGGGTAGCAAAAAAGAAAACAGCAGAGAGATGGGACTCAGGAAACAAGCAACCAGAAGCCAAGCCTCAGGATAGGTGCTCTGAGAACCCCATAGAATTGTACACCATTTTGGTTTGGACCAGGAAGTTATACTTACCCACACAATCTGATTGGTACGTGGTATATGAGACTAAGAAGATCTGAATTGCTAGAGAATCAGAAAGTAAGCTTCTGCCCCTCTTATTTCTGACAAATTCCTCTGAAGATGAAGGGACAGCTACATTCCCAGCAGCCCTGGTATCTATTTGCTGTTTTGGTTCAGATGTCCTACAAGTTCTAGTATTCACTGTTATAAATATCCAGAAATATGGGTTGTAGCTTAACGGTCCAAAACAGTAACACTGTCAAATAATCCCTCTATATGCTGTGAATATATATTATTCTCATTGGTTAATAAAAAAGCTGATTGGTCTATATAACAAGGCAGGATAAATATAGATGGGACAATGAAACTGGAGATACTGCCATGAAGAGGGGCAGAGTGAGAAAGTCACTGGCAGACACAGAGAAAGCAAGATGGGTACGCCATATTGAGAAAAGGTATCAAGCTACATGGCAAAGCATAGATAAGAAATATGGGTTAACTTAAGTGTAAGAGTTAGCTAGTAAGAAGCCTGAGCTATGGCCAAGCATTTATAATTAGCACCAAGCCTCTGAGTGATTATTTGAGAGTGGTTGTAGGACAGGAAAACACCTACACAGCAATCTAAGGTAGAAGACAAATGTGAGCAGTCCTGCTATAATTGAAATGCTAGTATGGCATGGCAGTGCACAGAGAAATCCTGGCATTCCAGAAGCTGAGGCAGGAGAATTATAATTTCCAGGTCATCTTGAGTTAACTTGGAGACTCTATTTAAGAAGAAAAGGATAGAAAGATAAGTAAGGAAAACAAATTCATAAACACGGTCCTATTTCTTGGGCAGCCATGTTTGGAAGAGTGCTGTGTACCTAACTCGTTCAACCTTCCTAATTCAAAGTTCCCGAGACCAAGAAGTAGGTTCTATAATATCCAGTTCTACAAATGCAGTGTGTGATGTACAGAAAGTTGAAGAAATCACCCAAGATGACAGATTCACTTTACATGAGGACTTGAACCCAGAACGTCTGGTTCCATCAGATCTGTTCTTAACTGCCATATAGAATACAGGTGCAATTTCAGAATGTCCCTCCATGTTTGTTTATGCATTGCTCTTATAAGGTGCATGAGGCAAGGTTTTCCCAGTCTGCCACTTGGCCACAAGATTAATGTACTGAAGTACCCTCAGGGTCAATGGCATGCTGTCTGGCAAATTAACCTCTTTTATGCTCTAGTCAGACTGTGTAGGGAAGTAAAAGGTTCATTATCTCTGGTCTTCCTCATTTACCCATTGTCAATTCCTGCTGTGGCCGACAGGCTCCCCCTGCCCCTCTTTCCTTGTCTACTTTGGAAAAAACACAGTTAGAAGATTACTTACATTTAATTTTTTCAGAAGATTGTAATGTACTATTAGAAGTTTCAGGAGACAAAAGTCTAACTTTGATGATTTGATGACATTTGGCAATATAATTTTAAAAAACGATCAAAAAGCTCCTCACTGTGAACCACCTGAGAATTACTCAGAAAGCATCAGAAATGTGTTAGGGCTTGCCTGTTGCTGTCCTCATGACAACACAAACTGTTCTTGCCAGACACAGAGGGCAGCATTGTTGATAGTCACATCAGTGACTGCCTAAAGTAATTGCAAATGACGTCACTCCTTTGTGGCTATCCGTAGCCAAGGTGGCTACTCTTTTTTTGGGGGGCAGTTGGGGGGAGTTCTGTTTTTGTTTTCTCCAGACAGGGTTTCTCTATGTAGCCTTGGCTGTCCTGGGACTTGTTTTATAGACTAGGCTGGCTTCAGACTCACATATATTCGCCTGCCTCTGTCTCCTGAGTGCTAGAATTAAAAGAATTCAAAGGTGTGTACTACCATTGCCAAGATTTGTAGCTATTCTTAATATTAAGGGATTTGTTATTTTCTGTGGAGCAGCTACAGAATGCTTAGCCCCTCTGAGTTAAAGATGTATTTTAAGCACAAGACAGATACAACAACAGAACACTGGTTTATAAATTGAACATTAAATAACTCAATCCGTGTTGACATAATAATCTGCATTTTATTCATGTGTCCTTTATTTAATGAAGAAACTGTGTATACTAATTACTAATTACTCAATGTTATTTGAGTCAAAAATCTTAAATTAGTGGCTATAAAAGAGCCAGTTCGAGGTCAGCCTGGTCTACAAGAGCTAGTTTCAAGACAGGCACCAAAAGCTCGAAAATCCAAAGAGAGAGAGAGAGACATCTGGTTTGAAGAATCTTAAAATGTTCATTTATAAGGATATTACTTTTCTATCTTATGCAGAAACTTGTGCAGAGAACTGTCATTCTTCTGTTTGAGTTTGATGTCTGATGAAACTGTTCTTCATTGGTATGGTTGTGTCATATGGCACATGGAAAGTGTTTAGCAACAGAGTTGCAATAAATAAGTAGCTTAGATTTACCTAGAGATGGGTCCATTGCAAAGCTGTTCTCAAATCATCACCTGATTGCCCATTTTGTTTTGCCATAATTAAAAGAAAGATACAAACAGATAACTAACCTACAACATTCAAGACATAAAACTAGACAGATGCAAATAGGTTAAAATGGAAGACAGGTTGAAAGTGTTATTTAAAATGTTCATGTATATGTAAAAATGATAATAAAGGAAAAAGAGGCTATCAACTTGAGACTTCGGGGATGGGAGGGGTTGAATACCTGAGAGGAGCTGTGGGGAGGGAAGCAAGAGGGAAAAGTGATATAATTTCATTGCCATAACAATCATTTTAAAATTATAAAATTTATCCTTTAAAATTATAATTCACTGAGTTTTAGTTTATTCACAAACACAAACAGCCATGATGACTACCAACTTTTGACGTTTTCCTTACATTGACACGAAAGTTCATTCTTTAAAAAAGTTGAAATTTATGTTTTAAAGATTATTTTTAAAGTCTAGGAAATCAAATACTCTTAAGAAAAACCCTCCAATAACATGGAAAAATCATATTAATCTTTTCAAAATTAAGGAAAGCACACATGCAGAGACAATGTTACAGCAGTTATGTGTTAATTATTTTCTCAGTGTCTGCTGCCAGAATCTCTGGCTTTCAGGCGATGAGTTACAGTCACACTCTCAGCAGTTTCAGATCATCTTGTCCCATCCTAGAGAAGGAATGTGCAACTTAGAGCTAAGCCTGTCACCCTCGACAAGAGATGGGTAGTCTACAGGCACGTGTCCAGGCAGCTCTAAGAGAAGGACTCTCTCTTTGCTAGAGCAAAACCTTTTGCTAGAAATGGATGGTCATGAAAGATATTAGCTCCTAAGACATAGAGAGGCAGTTGATATGAATGAGTCTGATTTTCCTATGGCGAATGTTATCCCCTATATTCAGAACCATTAACAATGGACTAAAACCATGAACTAAAATAAATCTTTCCTTTAGTAGATTGATTTCATCAGACATTTGTCACGGCAGTTGAAATTAATCAACCCAATTACCATGCCAATAATAAATTCTAGGAAAAACAACAAAAATTAAATCTTTTGACATAATTTTCTTATTGTAATCTTAGAACATGGTTTGAATACTGTCTTACCATTCTATTGTTGTAAGGAGACACAATGACTAAGGCAATTCTTGTAATAGAAAGCATTTAACTGGGGGCTTGCTTAGAGTTTCAGAGGTTTAGTTCATTATCATCATGGGGGGTAGCATGGTGACAAACATAACTCTGGAGCAGGAGCTGAGAGTTACTTCCTGATCCATAGACCAAGAGAAAGACTGGACTTGGCATGCCTCCAGTGACAAACTTTCTCCAACAAAGCCACACCTACTCCATCAAGGCTATATTTCCTTTTTTTATTGATTTTTATACATTTTTCTCTGCTCCCCTTCCTGCCTCTTCCCTCCCCCCTTCAACCCTTTCCCAAGGTCCCCATGCTCCCAATATACTCAGAAGATCTTCTCTTTTTCTACTTCCCATGTAGATTTGATCTAAGTATGTCTCTCTTAGGGTCCTCATTGTTATCTAAATTCTCTGGAATTGTGATTTATGGGCTGGTTTTCTTTGCTTTATGTTTGAAAACCACTTATGAGTGAGTACATGTAATAATTGTCTTTCTGTGTCTGGGTTACCTTACTCAAAACGATGTTTTCTAGCTCCATCTATTTGCCTGCAAAATTCAAGATGTTATTTTTTTCTGTTGTGTAGTACTCCATTGTGTAAATGTACCACATTTTCCTTATCCATTCTTTGGTCGAGGGGCATTTAGATTGTGTCCAGGTTCTGGCTAAGACAAATAATGCTGCTATGAACATAGTTGAGCACATGTCTTGTGGTATGATTGAGCATCCATTGGGAATACACCCAAAAGGGGTATTGTTGGTTTTTTCTTAATTTTCTGAGAAATAGCCACACTGACATACAAAGGGGCTGTACCAGCTTGTATTCCCACCAGCAATGCAGAAGTGTTCCCTTCTCCCCACAATCTCTCCAGCATAAGTTGTCATCAGTGTTTTTGATCTTGGCCATTCTTACAAGTATAAGAGGGAATCTCAGAGTTGTTTTGATTTGCATTTCTCAGATGACTAGGGATGTTGAACATTTCCTTAAGTGTCTTTCAACCGTTTTAGAATCCTCTGTTGAGAGTTCTCTGTTTAGGTTTGTACTCCATTTTTATTATTGAATTATTTATTTTTTTGATGACCAATTTCTTGAGTTCTTTGTATATTTTGAAGATCAGACCTCTGTCTGATGTGGGGTTAGTGAAGATCTTTTCCCATTCTGTAGGCTGTCATTTTGTCTTGTTGAACATGTCCTTTGCTTTACAGAAGCTTTTCAGTTTCAGGAGGTCCCATTTATTAATTATTTCTCTCAGTGTCTGTGCTACTGAGGTTATAGTTAAGAAGTGGTCTCCTGTGCCAATGTGTTCAAGTCTACTTCCCACTTTCTCTTCGATAAGGTTCAGTATGGCTAGTTTTATTGAGGTCTTTGATCCATTTGGACTTGAGTTTTGTGCATGGTGATAGATATGGATCTATTTTCATTGACGAAGACACCAGAAAGTGAAAAGATCTCCCATGCTCTTGGGTAAGTAGAATTAACATAGTAAAAATGGCAACCTTACCAAAACAACCTACAGATTCAATGCAATGTCCATGAAAATCCCCACAAAATTCTTCATAGACCTCGAAAAAATGGTATTCAACTTCATATGGAAAAGCAAAAACCCAGGATAGCCAAAACAATCCTGTAGAATAAAAGAACTTCTGGAGGCATCACAATCCTGACTTCAAACTCTACTACAGAGCTACAGTCTTGAAAATAGTCTGGTATTGGCATAAATAGAGACAGGAGGACTGGTGGAACCGAATCGAAGACCCGGATATTAATCCACACACCTTTGAACACCTGATTTTTGACAAAGAAGCAAAAAAATATCAAATGGAAGAAAGAAAGCATATTTAACAAGTGGTGCTGGCATCACTGGTATCAACATGTAGAAGAAGGCTACACTTTCTAACGCTTGTAATCCTTCCAAGTAGTTCCACTCCCCTGTGAGTAGTCACTCAAATGCTCCAGTCTGTGGGGCCATTCTCATTCAAATCACCACAAATACATACAGCTAAGTAATGATTTTAGTGATCTTTCAATTTTTTTCTCAGTAAAGTCAGAATTATTTTGTAGGAATGTTAAATGATGAGTTTTAAAAGTACATTACATCTCTATAACATTTATGCAGGAAAATGAACTTAACTTTTATTAATAGGGTTAAATAAAATATCTATACTTGTTTTCTTATATTGGATCTTATCTTCACAGTGTCATATTAATGTATTTATAATTTAGTACACTGGAAATAGAGACAAAAAGTGTCATTAAAAGAATAAATAGAAGGCTGGGGTGCCAGCTCAGGGGTAAACTGACTCACGTAAATGACCACCCAAGTCTGCTCTCCAGAACCTGCATAAAATGATGAATGTACATTTGTCAGCCCAGCACTGGGAGGGAGATGGGAGGATGTCCAAGGCTTGCTGGCCTCCTGACTAGCCTAACTGCAGCAGTTGACTTCCAAAACAAGAGACTGCCCCAAGGAAAGGAGGTGGAGTTCAGGAGGATGACACCCAAGGTTATTCTTTGTTCTCTCTCTCTCTCTCTCTCTCTCTCTCTCTCTCAATCTCTTTCTCTCTCTCTCTCTCTCTCTCTCTCTCTCTCTCTCTACACACACACACACACACACACACACACACAGTTAAAATAAAGGGAAGCAACATAGTGAAGACCATATTTTTAAAAAAATAAACAGCAAAACAAGCAAGAACTTTAATATTAAAATATTTAAAAATGACATAAGAATGACTAATATTGTTCAAGTGTGCTACCTCCAACAGCAGGATGGAACATGGCAGGATTGAATGTCCCCCCCATCCCCGACACACACATGCACACATTTTCTGGAATGTTCTCTTCTTACCTTTCTGCTCTGCAGTGCTTTTCCAAGCTGTCTTGTCTGCTAGTTCTAGCTGGGTTCAAACCTAGAGTGACACTAGTAAAAGGAATGGACAAGGAGAGAAAAGCCACGTGCCACATTCCCCAGCGTCACTCCTATGCATGGACCTTCAGCCTGCAGTCTGTGCCCAGCTTTCTGGGGAAGCCCTGACTTTAGTTCTGTTTCCCACCAACTGACACTGGCTTCTGAATTTTAATCACATCTGCAGTTCCCTCTTTTCTTTGGTTTTCACTTCTGAATGGACACAATAAGAGTTCTTAAATGAGATTACAGTGAAAATTTTGTCCTTTTTGTTCTTAAAATCCTTAGCACAGAGTGTGACACACAGAAATTATTCAATGAGTGCTCTTATTACATTAAACCATGGTAAAAATACAAACACCATCTTTGGAAATAGAAAATTACCATAGAGAAATTTAATAAGTTTGGGAAAATGCACATAACAGAAATCCAATATAAATATTAAAATATTCCTGACAAAACCTTTTTTAAAAAAATCACCATATAAGGAACATAAATAAAATTTCAAAAGTGGTTACAAGTAATTACTAATGAACCAAAGAGAGTAATAATTGAAATGCATGTTTAAACTAGAAAAGTTAGCATTATACACTATTTTGTTTTTATATATGTACTGAAGAGTATAAATAACAATGATATTAGATGTTGGTTGGTCTTGCAAAATGTGGAATAAACAAATCTGGACAACTCTTCCGAAAAGAAATGGAGGGAATTGTGTAAATAGATATTTCCTGTCCTGACTGACTGGTTCCAAATAACCAACTCAGAGGCTGAATATAAATTGTAAATGTTTGATGGATAGCTCAGGCTTATTACTAGATAACTCTTACTTTTAAATTAACCCATTTCTATTAGTATATGTATTGCCATGTTGCTCGTTACTTCACCTGTCCTCTACCATGTCTTGTTTCCTGGGAAGTTGGCTGATGTTTCTTCTGACTCTGCCCTCCTTTTTCTCATCATTCACAATATGACTTCCCTGCTTAACTTCCAGCCCAGCTACCAGCCTGTGAGTCTTTTATTAACCAATGAGAGTAGCACATGTTCATAGTATAAAAAATGACAATGTATATGATGCCTGCTCAAACATCAAACAAAAATTCATCTTTGGCTGACTTATATACAATGTACAGTCTATACTTGTGTTAATATAGATAAGCATGTTACCTTTAAAATTTATGTATTTTCTGAACAAGGGACCAGACACCAATAAAAATGTATGGCCCAGATGATTAAGTATCTGAAACAATTTTAATGTTCCTGGCTCAAATGATACAGTTTCACTCCAGCCAAGACTTAACAATCATCCTGAATTTATCAGGTTTTCCCCCAAAGATGTCAATACCCCCAGTCAACAGGAAGTAGTCTAAAGAACTATGTCCACATTCCCAAATGATGGCTTATAAATGTTTATTATCATTTAAGGAGGGTGTTGGTTGCAAGTTGTTATTGATTATGGTCAAGAAAAAAAGCATAAACAAAAGAGTTAAACTCAAAGATCTCTTTCTAATGGGAGAAAGAGGAGATATGATATAGAAATGACAGGATAAAAGGTAGATTATTGAATCTACTTTAATCAGAAAAATAAGTAATCTTAAATATTTTGCTTTGGTATAGATTTTAGCTTATTGATACAAATTTAAAATTAATTTTGTTATACTGTATGCATAGTTTTACTCTTGTTTGGGGGTATTGTGCTTATGCGGCTCTTTTAAAAATGTAACACATAATTAAGAAATACAGATTAAAAATCATCTGTAATTGGTGATGAACAGATCGGACACTTAATAAAAAAGGAATCCCACACTAGCTCAGAACTAAAAAATAGATCAGTGTTTATTAAGGGGTAAAATTTACAAAGTCAGGATTCTCTGCTTGAATGATGGATGAAGATCAGATCCAAAGCAAACCAAACAGCAAACGGGGCCCGGGGGAAGCAGAAAGGAAGGAAGGGGCCAGACGTGCTTCTGTATCCAGGTAAATAGTCTATGAGGCTACGCCCCAGTAGGTGGGTAGTTGCTAGCTATACACCTTCCCACAGCACCTCCACCTTTTGTTTAAATAAGAGAGTTCTAAAACTACTACAAAATTATATACAATAAGAACAAATATCCTATTCTAAGTAGCTTAACTCTTGTACAATAACTAACTTGGCCAAGACATGAGAGGAAAGTAACTACATTTATCTAGCCTTCAACCCCATTGAAGATACGAGAAGGGAGATAATGCTACCTGAGTAATTAGAAAGTGCAATCAAACAACTTCCAAAACATTCAACAAATCATAGAGACAACTGGCTACCTGGGCAATCACCCAAAGTCGCATTTACAACTTTGAAGCAACCAACTTTGGCAAAGGCCTAGAATAACTGACAGATTATTTTTAAAGGCAAGAAATTTTTTAAAACCGCCTTACCCTGTCTTGGCAAGATTTGACAATCCTGCTTATCCATTTCCAGATACTATATATTTTGTCACTGATTGAGGTATGGGCAGTTCCTTGCCCAAAGGCCAGTTTAGCCAAGAAGAAAACAAGCTCCCAGTGAAGTGTCTTTGGTGTTCAACATTCTCTCGGGAATAGATCGGTATTGCCAGAAGCGATTGAGTCTCACTACCACAGAACTCTAAGTTAAATTAAATGCCATTTTCTACAGCTCTTTGAAGAGGTGGAAGATTATCTATCTATACAGAATATAATCTCTATGTATCTAAAGATCCTGATTAGTATAACTATAAATATGACAAACATAGATGACTATTGATCTATAATTCTTAATACCTACCTAACTTAAAGACTAAGACAATAAACAACTGTACAATAAATGAGGACAATGACCTCCAAATGTAAACAATGAATAAGTATCTTGATCAGAGGTAGAAATGTACACTGCAATATGGTAAATATATATATATCTCAATACATAAACAATATATAAGTATCTTAATCAGAGGTAGAAATGTACACTGCAATATGGTAAATATATATATATATCAATACATAAACAATATATAAGTATCTTAATCAGAGGTAGAAATGTACACTGCAATACGGTAAATATATGTATCAATACATAAAAATGTTTTAAACAGAGGTAGAAGTATGCATGCATACAATATTCAATATAATTTAACTCTATATCCATATACAAGAATCTATATGAATGTAATTATCTATAAATAATAACTCACAAATACCAATCTATTATCCCATCATCCAATTTTCCCTCTTTTTTCCAAAAAGGTCCCTGAGCCTATAAAATTCCTCCCCCAACCCTCAACCGTACACCAATTATAATCAACCCCTAAATGATGTCCCTAAACCTGAGGACAAACTTTACTGGGAGAGGGGACGTCGTCCTCTACAATCACTTACAGCTGTCATGGGGGCGATGTTCTTTCTAGGGGATCTTGTGAAAGTAAAATGATGGTTAAATCTCAAGATTAATGTCTGGCAAGATTGGAAATAGTCTCTGAGTATTTTTTGGAGTTCTGGCCAGAAAGTTGTAAAAGACGTGCACCATTTCAGCTAACCACGTTGTAACCATCTTGTGCAGCTGGTACCCAAACAGGTCTTGTAGTAGCGCTATCAGTGTAATGATGTCATATCAAACAGGTGGAGTTGTTGTTATGAGGCCCCATCTTCTTCCTGGAAACTTCAAAGATTACTGCAGGAAAATTTATTATTCATTGTGGAAAACTTAAACATTATTTATATAGACATATACAGACATATATATTCAATGAAAGGTATGATAAAGACAAAAATAGATATGAAGAAAAGTAAAGATGCTTTCTAAATTCCTTTTTTTTTTTTGGTCCCATATCATGGATCCTGACATGAGACAGAAACTCTGGGTTTTTCTTTTAACAACAGGCTTGGAATTAGAGAGGGACTGAGCCAGAGTCCAACTCCAAAACCAGTTCTATATATTTATGAATATAAATACACACACACACACACACATATATACATTGAATATTTTTACGTATGGAACCTATTTGATTTTCTTGTTGATCCTTATTTGGTAGTAATTTCTTCCATCTGTCAGTATTTAAAAATCCAAGGTCCCTTGAATTTTTTGAAGATGAGTGTTTTCCTGCGGAGATAAGAACAGAACTCTGTCCCCATCCTATATGCTTTTCTTACCACCTGTATGATTATCATCATTGTGGATGAGCTGTCATTTCTCCTTTCTAAGAGGTTTCTCCTCTTCAAACTGAGTCTTTATTAATTTTGATGGTATCTACAATTTTTCTTCTCCCATGGAAACAAGAGCAAAACCCCTTCCCCAATGCAGCACATCTCCTGGCTTCCATTGCGAGGTCAGCACATCCTTGAAATAAACCAGTTGATTTAATTGAGCAGACTTTTCCATTATCCAATGTCTTTTTGCTGCTGTTGTTCCTTTCTCATTAGCGTTAAGAAAATTCAAGCTTAATAAGGCATTATGTAATCTATTTCTGGGGGCATTTCCACCCCTTTTTGTTTGTTTAACATATCCTTTATAGTTTGATTTGATCTTTCTATAACTGCTTGACTTGTAGGATTGTGTGGTATACCTGTAACATGCTTAATATTATAATAAGCAGAAAACCGTTTCATTTACTTAGAGATATAAGCTGGACCATTATCTGTCTTTATTTGTGCAGGTATACCCATGATGGCCATAACTTCTAATAAATGTGTTATTACTGATCAGCCTTTTCTGAGATTAAAGCAGTTGCCCATCGAAAGCCTAAATAAGTATCAATGGTGTGATGTACATATTTTAATTTTCCAAATCTGCAAAATGGAACACATCCATCTGCCAGATTTCATTCCTTTGGGTACCCTTTGGGTTAGTCCCTGCAGGTAGCAGTGTTTGGTTATATAAAGAGCAAGTAGGGCATCTCTTTATAATCTCCTTAGCTTGTTGCCATGTAATAGAAAACTCTTTCTTTAAACCTTTGCTATTGACATGATGTTTCTTTAATGAAATTCTGAGGCCTGCAACACACTTCCAATCAATAATTGATCAATTTCTGCATTACCTTGTGCTAGAGGGCCTGGAAGACCTGTATGGGATCAGATGTGTGTTATGTACATAGGACAAAGCTTACTCCTGATTATGTCTTGTACCTGGATAAACAATGATGTCAATTCTGAATCATCTGGTATAAATTCAGCAGTTTCAATATGCAAGATAACTCTTTCTGTATATTGTGAATCAGTAACTATATTAAGAGGCTCTTTAAAATCCTTTAGCACCATAAGAATGGCATATAATTCTGCCTTCTGGACAGAATTATGAGGGCTTTGTTCTACCTTACTCAATTAGTCTGATTTGTAACCTGCCTTCCTTGATTTATTAGCATCAGTATAAAATGTACAGGCTCCAGTTATTGGAGCATCATGTACAATTCAAGGAAGATTCCAAGAATTTCTCTTTATAAGGTTAAGTCTATTGCTTTTGGAATAGTTGCTATTAATTTCTCCCCCAAAATTAGCACAAGCACTTTGCCACAGTTCATTGTCTTCCCATGACTGTTTTATTTCATCATTAGTGAAAAGCACTATAATTTCTGTTGGGTCTATACCTGCTAGTTGACAAAGTCTCAATTTACCTTTTATAATTAATTTAGAGACTTTTTCCACATAAGTTTTTAATTTTTTACTTAATTTATGTGGTAAAAAGATCCATTCTAAAATAACATCTTCCCTCTGCATTAAAATTAGCATAGGAGAAATTCTGGAAGGCAATATGACTAGAATACAACTAAGATTTGGATTCACCCTATCCACATGTGCCTCCTGTAATTTTTATTAGACCATTGTCAGTTCCTTTTCCACAGCATGTAATAGTTAAACTTATAGTCATGTTAGGTATGTTTTCAAGGCCATACATAGACATATTTAGGTAGATAGATGGTCTTCAAACATTTCAAAGACCTACAGAATAGGGCATTTACTATGTTTAATAATCTAAGGCTTTTTTATTTTATTTATTTATGTATTTGTTATGTATACAGTGCTCTGTCTGCATGTATCCTTGCAGGCCAGAAGAGGGCACCAAATTTCATTGCAGATCGTTGTGAGCCACCATGTGGTTGCTGGGAATTGAGCTCAGGACCTTTGGAAGAGCAGGCAGAGCTCTTAACCACTGAGCCATCTCTTCCAGCCCCCTAATCTAAGGCTTTTCATGACAGTGAGACACATCTATTCCTGGCTGCACGAATTTACTTCAGAGATGATGATGGACACCAAAAAAAAAAAAAACCCAAAAAAAAACAAAACAAAAAAAAACAAAAAAAAACTAGTATGGAATTTTCTTTCTTTATGGCATGAACTAGCCATAAGGGCAAGAACTGCCCTTGCCTCAATTGCTGACATCATAATGTCCAAACTGGACCAGCAGAACAAAAGAAAAGTGACTGCCAAATTTTTTCCAAGACAAGATGGAACAGTCCTTCAGAATTCCCTGCTTCACAGGAAAGTCTGTCAGATATTGTAGGCCAGAGTTGGATGTCCCAACCTTACAGAGGAACTTTGGGTGACTATCTCTTTCTGTCACTTCTTAGTTGTGGAAGTTGTTGGCTTTGCACTTCCTGTTTACTCAGGTAA
Source organism: Ondatra zibethicus (assembly GCA_004026605.1). Taxonomy (NCBI): domain Eukaryota; kingdom Metazoa; phylum Chordata; class Mammalia; order Rodentia; family Cricetidae; genus Ondatra; species Ondatra zibethicus. Next base: position 21,797 of record PVIU01010047.1, read on the forward strand.
TATTATATTCTTCTCAGGTCTTTGATGGAGTTGAAGACTAGATAGTTATATTTATAGTTTTCCTTATTTATGATAAAGAGTAAATTAGATATAAAATTTTAAGTTCATCAAGAATAGATATTTTTTCTGTAATTTTGCCAAATGCAAATGGATTGAATATTATTACTGTAATTCCTACTTAATAACTGTTTTTGTTGTATATAGTTTTACTATGTTAAGGTTAAAACTTTCATTTATATTTAGACAAAAAGGGCAAGTGCTGTGGATCAATCCTTTTCTACATTATGTATATTACTCTCATTGGTTAATAAAAAGGTCACAGGGTGGTAGCTGGGCTGGAAGTTAGGTAGGAAAGCCTTACTGTGAATGATGGAAAGAAGGAGGGCAGAGTCGGAAAGGATGTCAACCAGCTACTCAAAAAGCAAGACTTGCTACAGGACAGGTAAATCCATGAGACACATGGCAATAAACATGTTAATAGAAATGGGTCAATTTAAAAGTAAGAGTGGGTGAATTATTGGCCTGTCAGCTTTTTATTAACCCATGAGAGTAATACATATAGATGGCGTAGAAAGGGTTGTATCACAGCAAAAACTGGATCAAGACAAAAAAATTGCTAGTGTCATATGGAATTATCCTCCCAGTACATTCAGAGTGGCATGTGCTACAATGTAAAAGATGCACATCCCAGGATTAATTGTCTTTTTGATCAATCTGCAGCAGTGTAACAAGTGTAACAGTAAGCCAATCACATTCTATTAAACTGCATCCTCAATTACTGCCATAGAAAGTTGTCTACTTGTGGTTGTTGGAATGAGAATGGCCCTCTTCATCTCATAGAATTGATTGCTTGGTACCCAGTTGGTAGGTCTGCTTTGAGAAGGATTTAGGGGTGTGGCCTTGTTGGAGGAGGTGTGTCGCTGGTACAGCCTTTGGGAATTCCAAAGATCCCTGAGATTCCCCACCCAAATCCATGAGCCTGTGATTGTGTATCAAGATGTGAGCTCTCAGTTGTTTCTCTGTTCTACCACCACGGATACGTAAGCCAAATTAAACACTTTTTTATACATCACCTTGGTCATTGTGCTTTGTCATAGTGATAGAAAAGTAACTAAAACACTGTTAGTAAGAGTTATATTTTAGAAACTAATTTCATCCAAGTCTCAGTAAATACTAAGCTGCAAAGAGTTTTGCTTTATTTTTGTTTTAAATAATAGAATGAAATAGAAATAAAGCCTCGGTTTCTCATCTTTTCTTTTACTTAGCACGAGTTTTTTCTATAATGTTGGGGTTTTACTTGTTTGTTTTTGAGACAGGTTTTCGCTGCCTAACCTATGCTGACTTCAGGATGGCAATCCTGCTTCAGCCTCCTGAGTGCTAGGATTAGCCAAACCTGGCTACTTGATTTTTTAAAGCAAAAGAGTACATTAAATCTTAAGCTTTGGCTGCTACCTTACTCTTGTATTTTCCAGAATTTAAAGATAACACATAAAATCGGATCATCTCTGTAAAATGTACCAGCAGACACATGAAAATACTCTGCTAACACAGAGAAGCTCAGTCGTGTGTTCTGAGGCTCTTAGGGTGTGATTGCTGAAGCTGCCATTCTTATGAAGTTGCTAATACCTCCCTAAAAGCATTCATTTTTCCTCAGCCCTGTTTCAGTGGCTGTCACAGAGTTGGACAGCTCCCAAAATGAAAATAGTCTCTGTTTAGACAGTCACTGCTTCAGGTGAAACTTAACCGTGCCCATTTGTATTTTTTTCTTTTCTTTCTTTTTTTTTTTTTACTTCATTTCTTTCTTTCTTCACATTTCTGTGTAAGACAAAAGAAGGCGGAAAAACTCAAAAGCTCCAGGTTACAAGATTTATCTTTCTGAGTGAATAAAACTAGTGATTTTCCTAGTGATCTTACTTAGGAAGAATTCAAGGTACATTTCTTGGAGAAGCCTGGAGCTGTCCACTGCTCTTGCTTTCCTGGCATTCTGCCCTGCTCTTGTCTCCTTTCCTCTCGGGTTTATCTTATGCTATTCTGTAGTTATGGAGGATATTCAGGGAATCCATACAGAGAAGCTGCTAGTGAGTTACTTCTTCAACCAACACTTCCCTGACCTCTTTCCTCCCATCAACTGTAGCCATAAACTGGGTCCTCTGGAAGGATAGTCAGTGTCGTTAAGGGCTGTCCATCACCCACAGCACCCCTCCTCACTTTTAATTGAGGCATGTTGATTCTAAACACACTGCTTTGATCTTTAATCTTCAGTTAGAAAACCATTAGCTAGTACAATAATTTTTATATAGAGCCTATGTCAAATTGGTCACTTCATGTTCACAGAAGGAAGGAAAACATACAAAAGAGTCAAGCATTAAAATATCTCAGAAGTTGCTCGACTTTTGATTTCTTGGGTCTTATTTAATGACTGTTGGTACCTGCTACACCCCAGATGCTAACATGCAAACTCTTTTAAGTTACCACTGTGGCTTGATCACCATGGTTGTCAAGTGGTCCAGAATGGAAACTCACAATATTTTTGTGCATGAATGCCTTGAAGAATGAACAACAGAAGACACTGCAAGCCATTATGGAACTTCCATTCTTACTGCGCTCAGTCTTCTGTCTACACACTGGTTCACATACACAACACTCTCCTGCACTGAATTTTATTGGAAAAAACACACTCGTGTGTGTGTGTGTGTGTGTGTGTGTGTGTGTGTGTGTAGTGCAAAGATGTGTGATTGATATGGTTTTACATGTACACAGGCATGAGGAAGTCCAAGATTGGGGTGAATACCTTCTATCACTCTCTTATATCACCTTATATATTGAATTAGTGTCACTCACTTGAATCCAGAGTTTGCCAAATGAGCTAGTCTAGCAGGCCAGCATGTTCTATGAGTCCCTTGTCCTGGCTGGAATTGTAGGACTGCCATGTCTACATGGCATTTACAAAAGTGCTGGATCCAAACTCTGGCTGCCATGTTTGTGTAGTGCACACTTTAACTACTGAATTGTCTGATCAGATTGTATACTTATTTTTAATAAAATATCACAATCTTTCTGTTTCAGAAAAGGCAAAACTAGTAGCCTACACTATGAGCCCATGGACAAAAGTAGTAGTTCTGATAAATCTTCTGAGATCAGGTGGGGGACTTGGGGCTGAATCTGTACAGTAACAGAAGAGTGAACCAGCTGAACTATGAAAATGATTAGCGGGGGAATGTAAGCCCCAGTTCTCGTTAGGAGACAGATGGGTTACAGAAGTGAGTGGCAGCACTGACTACTTGGGTTATTTGATCCTAGTGGACTGCAGGCCAGCCCAGGGAAGGAAGGATCATGGTAAGACTACTATTTATGGCAATCACCATCCCAGGATGGAATGATGGGGGCTCTGGAAGTCTGAAGTGCACAGCTGCATTTCCAAGGACATCATGGTCCAGCCTCAGTAGAAAAGCAGACCTCACCAGTCACGATTGATTCTCTAGAAAGTGAGTGACTAAAGTTGAGCTCATAAGATTTGAAACAATTTTGCTTAATTAGAAACAAATTTAAATATCCTCATACACAGCAAGATATCAAGGCTCAGGCCCCATTTGGTAGGCTCATCATTAGTTTTCTTCCTGTTCTCAGAGCCTCTTCTAGTCAGATATTATTGACAAATTCTGTCCAAATGACAGAGTCATTTGTGAGGCATCTTTAAAAGTTGTTAGAAATAGTAATGGGTCTATTCAAGATTTAAATCTCTTGTGTTTTTGCATGTCTAACTCCTGTGAAATAGTCATGTCCTGTGGACTTTTCCTTTCTTACATTTTTTTATTCTAAATGGTCTCACATAGCAGTAATACTATAGAAAGCCACATGATAATCTTGATTATAACTAGAAAACCACTATCCTGTGTGGAACTAGAATCCCTAAGATTTAGAAATTAAAACCGATGCTTAAAAATGATCTGAGTGCATAGATAATACTGACTATATTAGTCTAGGATATTTTTGTTGTCTTTTGTGACAGGAAACAATGAATAAGTATAAATATTTCTATCAAACTTCTATATAGTGTGGTAATCTGATAACTATTTTATAGTTTGGTGTTCTGATAAGTGTTTTATAGTTTAAAGGTTCATATATATTAAAGAAATAACAATACTCTACTACAGAGCTACAGTAATGAAAACAGCTTGGTATTGGCATAAAAACAAAGATGTTGACCAATGGAATTGAATTAAAGATCGGGATATTAATCCACACACCTATGAACACCTGATTTTTTACAAAGAAGCTAAAATTATACAATAGAAAAAAGAAAGCATCATCAACAAATGGTGCTGGCATAACTAGATGTCAAAATGTAGAATAATGAAAATAGCTCCATATCTATCACCATGCACGAAACTCAAGTCCAAATGGATTAAAGACTTCAATGTAAATCTGACCACACAGAACCTGATAGAAAAGAAAGTGGGAAGTAGTCTTCAATGCATGGTCACAGGAGACCACTTCCTAAATATAACCTCAGTAGCACAGACACTAAGAGCAACAATAAATAAACAGGACCTCTTGAAACTGAGAAGCTTCTGTAAAGCAAAGAACACAGTCAATAAGACAAAAAGGCAGCCTACTGAATGGGAAAAGATCTTCACCAACTCCACATCAGACAAAGGACTGTTTTCCAAAATATATAAAGAACTCAAGAAATTGGACATTAAAATTCTAAATAACCCAATTTAAAAAATGGGGTACTGAACTAAACAGAGAATTCTCAACAGAAAAATTTCAAATGGCCAAAAGATACTTAAGAAAATGTTCAACTTCCTTAACTATCAGGGAAATACAAATCAAAACAACTCCGAGATACCATCTTACACCTGTCAGAATGGCTTAGATCAAAAACACTAATGATAGCCTATGCTGGAGAGGATGTGGAGTAAAGGGAACACTCATCCATTGATGGTGGGAATGCAAACTTGTACAACCACTTTGGAAATCAGTATGGTGGTTTCTCAGAAAATTGGGAATCAACCTACCTCAGAATCCAGCAATAACACTGAATTCTGGGGCAGACTGAGGGGCCACTTTTGGGAGTATACCCAAAAGATGCTCAATCATAATAAAAATGCATTTGTTCAACTATGTTCATAGCAGCATTATTTGTAATAGCCAGAACCTGGAAACAACCTAGATGCCCCTTAACTGAAGAATGGGTAAAGAAAGTGTGGCACATTTACACATTAGAGTACTACTCAGTGGTAAAAAACAAACAAACAAACAAACAACAACAACAACAAAAAAAACCAATGACATCTTGAATTTTGCATGCAAATGGATGGAATTTGAAAATACTATCATGAGTGAGGTAACCCAGACCCAAAAAAATGAATATGGTATGTACTCACTCATAAGTGGATACTAGCTATAAACAAAGGACATTGAGACTATAGTTCATGATCCTAGCAATGCTAATAAGGTGAACCCAAAGAAAAACATATATAGACCCACCTGGAAATGGGAAACAGACAAGATTGCCTGACAAAATTGGGAGCATGGGGTGGGGGTAGAGGAAAGGGAGAAGGGGATGAGGAAGGGTTAAGGGGAGGTTTGCTGAGAACTTGAGGGAATGGGATAGTTGAGATAGAGGAAGGACAGATATGAGATCAAGGAAAGAGATATCTTGATTGAGGGAACCTTTATTGGGTTAGCAAGAAACCTGGTTCTAGAAAAATTCCCAGGAATCCACAAGGATGACCCCAACTAAGACCCTAAGCAATAGAGGAGAGGGTGCCCAAATTGGCTTTGCCCTGTAGTCAGACTGATGATTATCTTAAATATCACCTTAGAACCTTTTTCCAACAATAGATGGAAACAGAGGCAGAGACCCACATCGGAGCACTGGACTGAGCTCCCAAGGTCCAGTTGAAGAGTAGAAGGTATGAGAATATGAGCAAAGAGGTCAAGACCCTGAAGGTTCATCCACTGAAACAGTTTACCTGAGCTAATGGGAGCTCACCAACTCCAGCTGGACTGGGATGGATCAAGTATAGGACCAAACTAGTCCCTGTGAATGTGGTTGACAGTTGTTTGGCTAGGGCAGACTGAGGGGCCACTGGCAGTGGCACTGGGATTTATCTCTACTGCATGTACTAGCTTTTGGGGATCTTATTCTCTTTGGATGTATATCTTGCTCAGCATAGAAGTAGTAGGGAGGGCCTTGGACCTTCCACAAAACAAAGTGCCTTACCCTTTCTTAGGATTAGAAGGGGGTGTGGTGAGAGGGTGTGTGGACAGAATGGGAGGAGTGGAGGGAGTGGGAATTTGGATTGGTATTTTTTTTAAAAAAAAATCTAATAAATTAAAAAAATAACAATATAAATATCAGGATTCAGGCTCCATCACCGCAAAGCAAAAAAATATTTCTAAACTGGGCTGTGTTGATGTACACCTTTAATCCTAGCACTCAGGGAGGCGTAGGCAGGCCGATTTCTTGAGTTTGAGACCAGCCTGCTCTACAGAGAGAGTTCCAGGACAGCCAAAGATACACAGAGAAACCCTGTCTTGAAAAAATAAAACCAAAAAATATTTCTAGACCTATAAAAATTGCTAAAAAATAAATGTTAATATGCTAAATTCAGTCAAATACTGAAAATAAATTTAATTTTTTTCTATAATTTTGAGAATTTCACAAATGTATCCAGTGAAATATAATCTTATATGTTTCCCATTCTTGCCACCCCACCTCCATTCTTGTCTCCCAAACCTATCCTCTTCCCAACTTTATGCTTTTAGATTTAGGTGATACATACATGGGTATGGAGTCATCCATTGGAGTACAGAAAACCTACCAGTGAAGCTGGGCGGTGGTGGCGCACGCCTTTAATCCCAGCACTCGGGAGGCAGACGCAGGCGGATCTCTGTGTCTCTGTGAGTTTGAGACCAGCCTGGTCTACAAGAGCTAGTTTCAGGACAGGCTCCAAAGCCACAGAGAAACCCTGTCTCGAAAAACCAAAAAAAAAAAAAAAAAAAAAAAAAGAAAAAAGAAAGAAAACCTACCAGTGGACATCGTCTAAAAAAAAAAATTCCTTCTGCTACCAAATACCCACTTTCCATAGCTCCACTGTCAGGGCTGAACATGCATATAATATACTCCATCTATTCTGGTATTTGGGCTGGCTTGATCTGACTAGGTCTTCTATGGGTAACCACGGATACATTAAGTTCATGGTTGTATGGCCATGTCATGTCAAAAGACAGCAATTCACAGCATTCCTCCCCTCTCTCTGGGTCTTACATGTTATCTACTTTTTCTTCCTCAGTATTCCCTAAGTCCTGGTACTAGCGGAGTTAATACGTATGTCCCACTCAGGGATGAACACTCACTCTCTGACCTCGGCACTTTGACCGGTCATGCCTCTCTCCATTGACTTTTGTCTACTGCAAAAAGAAACCTCTATGACCAAGGCTGAGAACAACCTAGGTCCATGGGTATAGGCACTAATATTTAGAAGGTAATTTGACAGCATAATCATTTATCAACATAATGACAATAGGCTCTAACTAGGGCCTGTGACCGTCCCAGTCATTGGTATTTGGCCATATTATAGTACAAGGCATGAAAGTCTCTCCTGTCACAGCAAACCTCAAATCTAATCAGAAAGCAGTTGATTATCTCATAACAGTTATGCCATTATTGCACCATTGGGCCCATCTCACCTGCAAGATTAATATTGCAGAACACCCAGTCCAATGTAGGGTAAGATCACTGATGTATTTTCTCTTCCAGTCTCCTGTACAGTATAGTATGTGATAGTACTTAGGGACTCTATGAAATCTAGTCACTCTGAGGGGCAACATCCTGGTCAGTTTGAGATTGATTTCTCTATATCGTGAAGTCAAAGTGTTTTCAGCAATAGGTTCTTGCTATGTAGTTGTGGTAGGCAATGTCAATAGCCTGTTTTGTTTCCTATATCTGTGAGTACTTCCAGATTAATAGCTCCTAGGGGTTGACAGAGGCTGCTTGTTCGTTCTCGGCTGCCCAGGACTGAAATAATCACACAGAAACCATATTATTTACAGTACTCTTTGGCCAATAGCTTAAGCATATTTTCCAGCTAGCACTTAGATCCTAAACTAACCCATCTCCATTAATCTGTGCATCACCACAAGGTCGTGGCCTACTGGCAAAGTTTCGGCAGGCTCCAGCAGAAGCACCTGTCTCCTGTGGTGGCTACATGGCTTCTCACTGACTCTGCCTACTCTTTCTATATATCTCTTTCAGCCTGCCTTTACTCTGTTAATCCATTGGCAGAAAGCAGCTTCTTTATAAACCAGTGGCAATATAACATATTCACAGCACACATCATCTCCCACATCACCTAGGGAGGAATTATTTTTTTTTCATGCTGCAATTTTTAATAACCCATGTCTTCTAAAAGTGACAATGTCCTCCCATACAGGGTAATTTTGGGAGTGGGAAGATTAACCAAACTAAGGGTCTATGAAAAAACACTATGGAAATTGATTAATTAGAGGCTAATTTCAAAATGCAATTTTAGTTTTTAGGAAAGAATAATTTTCTTAATAAAGCAATAAATACTTGGCTTTCTAATTTTCAGAAAGACTTTGAGTAAGCCATTTTAGACATCATTTGGAGAAATCTGGGGGCAATTATAGTCATGTAACAATGAGTGTATTTCAAACAAATGGCATTGTTCATGCTTGAGTATGGAAACTTTTGAAGAACTTCTTTTCTATAAATGTTTTACAACTTTGGTTACCATAACAACATAATGTTGGTTCTTTATTCTTTCAGAAAGAAATTGTTATATATTTTTCTTTACCTTGGAGAAGCTTAAAACATGTTGGGGAAAAAGTTAACACATCATGTCATAAAAGTCGATGCATTGTAGACAGACAGTTGGAAAAAGTAAACATCTGTGGGATCTCATTAATGATATGATCATCTGCTTTCTTCCATAAGATAGTTCAACATATTTTATTAGGATTGCATCCTATATGCAAGCTGTAAAATTATTTTACTGACTAGTAACCATAAGTTAACATATGATATTACATTCAAATAATTGCCATATCAACTTATGTGTAGAAAGTTAAGTAAAAATTGCATATATAATACGGGGAGACACAAAGAGGGAGAGGGACAATTTTAAAATATGCAATATTATAAATCTTTAAATTTGAATATCTGTCCCATTATGAGCCAATCTTTTGTGCATAATTGAATAACCTCACACTGTAGGATGGAGAGATGAAGAGGAAAGTAAAGATACTGGAGATATAAAAGAAATTGCTTGTGTTAGATGTTAAATCTCAGAGAGCACCAAAATGTTTTGGGTGAGAAGGTCATATGAAAATTTGTGGTCACTGTAGAGCAAAATGGGACTGAATCATAGAGATAGCATATTACCTGCTAAGTCTATACATTATTTCACTTTACATTTGTATATGTGTGTGTGCATGTGTATCAAAATATTATGTTGCACACCTTAAATAGTACAATACATAGTAAACATGTCAAAATATTTAATGGATTTATTCTTTTTCAAATAGTAAGTTTTGAGATTTCAATATAATTATACCATTTCCCTTTTTCCTTTATCCCTCCAATTTTCTCATATAACCCTTCTAGCTCTTTTTCTAGTTTATAGTCTCTTTTTCATACTTGGTACTGCATCCATGCACACTTTCATGCATAAATACAACCTGCTCAGCTTGTATAATGTTACATGTACATATATGCCAGCCATTTGATATTGGATGACAAACTGATGTGTTCTTTGCTGTGGGAGATTGTTTAGCCTACTCTCACTCCTCAGTGGACTGCAGTTCTCTGTCTGGGGTTGAGGCCTTGTAAAACTTTATGGGTGTAGCTCCTGTTATTCCTGGGAAGCAGAGTCTCACAGCAAACTCCCTGTTCCCCCAGCTCATACAAGCTTTCTGCCCTCTTAGGTGCGGGAACTGTGTTGTATCTCTGAACTAGATTCTTCATCTCTGCATCTTTATTGGTTGTAGTTTTCTCTACCAATCTCTCTAAGAGAAGTTTTCTTAATGTAGGGTGTTATGATTTATCTCTGTGTGTGTGTTTGTGTGTGTTTTTCCGTGATTGCAGATGTTAACAGAAGAGAGAGGTGTCAGTTTCTTCTTGGAACTCTAGTTATAGGTGGTTGTGAGGCACCTGGTGTAGGTGCTGGGAACTAAATTTAGGTCCTCTGTACTCCTGAATTTTAATCCAGGAATTTGAATTAGACATTAATTTTAAACAATATGTAAGTGAATTTTCCTGTGAAGATAGTATTAGGCTAATAAATCCCAAAAGAATAGCATCCTAAATATAAATTATGAAAGAGACCCCTGACTCTTTGAAATTTTGACTTTCACAGTTCTTGTTACCTAAAGGAAAAATTTTAGTGACCAGAATGTCATAGTATGGACCTGCTCTTAGAAACTGGATTTGGATATTTCCACAATTTCTATTCACGTTTTCAATCATTTAATCTATCCATTTATTTGATGTCAATGCTATGAAGAAAACTCCCCTCTATAGTTTAAGAGGTGATTGCTACTACATGGTGAACTAATATAAGGTATCCAATTCACACTTTTGTCAGTATCCTCCTTCCTATTTGAAATAGGAATTTACACATCAAGGTGAATACAGAAGATGGTAACTTGACAGATTATTTTCCAGGTTCCTCCCATCACTTAGAGTAGTCTAGACCTTCTGGGCTACCCATGAGTTCTATGGTAGAGTTCCAAATTGCTAATAATGACCCTCTTACTCATAAATGTCTGTGCCCTTAGGGACTTCAGATGTGGGCTCAGGAAGCCCCTTCATTTCCTCAGTGCTTTCCCTGAATTCTCCTCTCTCCATCCTAAAATGAATGAAATCTGTCTTACTGTTGGAGACACTGTTCTCATACATCACTTTTAGGTGGATCAGACCTTTCTCTCTCAATTCCTAGACTTTACAATGGAAGCTGTTTTGGTCAAACTTTTAATTGCTGTTACAGATAACTGGGAGAAAGAAAATAAAGAAGGATCCTGTATATGGGCTCACAATTTTAGAACTTCCTGTTCATGGTCAGCCAGTTGCATTGTTATGGGCCCCTCACAGAGGCAGATAATTCTGGGAGAAAGGTCAGGTGGAAGAGAGATGTTTCTCCTAGGCAGTTAAAAAGAAGATGGAGGAATGTAGGAAGGTTTCAGAGACAAGATGCAGCCTTCAAAGGTGCAATCCCAGCACTGTACCTTTCCCAGTTCTACAACTCCCAATAGTCTAGTCATATTTTGAGTCCATTAATAGAACCAATCATTAAGTCACAGCATGGTGATCTAATTGTCTCTTGAAAAGCCCTTCTAGATACACCTGCTAGAGGCCCTACTCCTCTAGGCACATCTCAACCAATCAAGTTGACAATCACAACGTAAGTGTTCTCTTTTACTACTGTCCCTGACATTTTTTTCTATTTCATGCTTCTACCATCAAGATACTAACTATACCAGCTGTCTCTCCTTGGTGCAAACAGCTATTGTCCTCTCTGTTTAATCATCCAATTTAGGAAAGTATTCTCTGTCCCCTTCCTATCCATATTTCCTATAACACTTTTTTTAATGTTATACATTAAGACTGAGTCCTTTTTTCATTGTACATTTGTTGACACATCTTGGATTTTAAAGTTCCACAGCCCTGCCCTCAAACACAACCCTTGATATCAGCCCTTCTGTTGCCATTTTTGCGCTTTACCTGGAAGACAGTAACTGTCTTGCTATGTATCATGCCCACAACAAATTTTGTATAAATTTTCTCTTACCTAAATTTTTTCCTACATTATTATAAACTCAGACATAGAAAAACTCTTATTCTTTCATTTGATACTTAACTGTATAAATCATAATCATAATCTTGGTTTAACCATAGAACTATCTTTCTATCTGTCTGTCGAACTCTGGAAGCTGCTACTTATATCACAAGTGAAATGTCTGATCTTACTTCAATATATGTTTTTAAATGTTAAATTATGTATGTGTATACAAGTTGTTGAGGTAAGTGCATCTGAGTATTGTTGCCTTCAGGGATCACGGAAATGGAATTTCTTGGAGTTGAAGGTACAAGTGGTTGTGAGCTGTCTGGCATGGGTGTCTAGAACTGAACTCAGATCCCTGTAGAACAGCACATGTTCTTAATCACTGAGTAAGCCCTGTAGTGATTACATATCTTTATTACATATTCAGAAATCCATTTCCCTCCCTGGTGTGCTGACTTCCCCATTTTAGGCTGGTGCTTGAAATTAGTCTCATGGTGTTTTTTAACTAGTCACAAAATTCGTTGCCTAAAACAGTATACAGGACCCAGCCATGACCAGCTCAATAGAGGCCCCAGTCTCAGTAGTTTACCCTAGGGCAATACCTGGGTCTGAGAAAGACCACAAACTGAGACTACCCAGGCACCACCCAGGAACAGACCAGCCAAAGAGTTTCTAACATTCCAACCATAGGATCACCTGATAGCACACACCCAATGTTTTTCACCAGGACACTCCTAGACAAATGTCAGCCAGTCAGGGGTCCTGAGTCTTAGAAATCCCTCACCCTGACCTTTGCTACTATAAAAATCCAACCGAAAAGAGCTTGGGACACTCCGATCACTTCAATACATTGGACAGACAGAATCTGAGTTTGCAAACTTGTGTAAGAATAGAGGCTCTTTGCTTTTACATACAGGACTTGGTCTCCTAGTTAGTTTTGGGGGAACTCCGTGATCTGGGCATAACAAATATATGTTTTAATTTGTTGTTGTTGTTTGTTTGTTTGTTTGTCTCCAGAGATATGGGAGCAAGTCTATTTCAACAAAGCTGTCTCACATTGTTCTTGAAAGAGTTTCCATTCTGCATTCCTTTTTGATTATATTATCACATACTTTGTTTTTTCCTGGTTTTCTCTGCCCTAGATAAACTCTAAATGGTGTGTTTGTGGCCCATCCAGGCCTGCTCCATTTCTCTTTTTCTCACCTGTAGATCAGGCTGGCCTGTAATTCACAGAGATTGGCTGTCTTCCCCTCCTGAGTGCTGGGATTAAAGGCCCACCATCAGCCAGGGGTTACAAGTTTTCTCTTACCTTCATTTTCCCTTCACTGTTACAGTGGAATCAAATATGCTATGAGGTCTTTTATCATGGACGCTGGGTTCCGGGCACGGCTTCATGAAGCTGTTGGCTTGTTATTGGCTTGTTCTACTCACTTGATTTGGCTGTTTGTTTTGAGTCATGCCTGCTGGGTTTCTTCCATGAAAGGGCGTGTCATAAAAACTCAGAGAAAAAGTGGAAAAAGCTTGAGGACCCACTCTTGCCTTCTCTACCTTATGGCATTGTCACTACTGTACCACACTCTTGAGTGTTGACACATGGTGTTCAACTTTACCTCAACGTTTTACCTCTGGTGTACATTTCCTGAAGGTTTGTTTGCCTGCTGTTACTTTTCATTAATAAAAATATCCACCTGTTTCATTAATACTTGGTTAATGACTTGGTTGTAGGTAGTCATCTTTAGTTACTCTGACGTATTGGATGTTGGTGACATTCAGTCCCTTGCCTTGCGATATCTTCTATTACTGCATAAATTCAGCAGAAGTTTGAGACCAGCAAATTATTTGTTTCATTGTTTATTCACACATCCACAAAATAAATAAATAAAATCTCAATGTGATTAAAAAACATAATGCTGATTTTTAAATTAGGAGGCGAAGAAAGATTAGTTTTAATCAGGATAAAACTGCATGTGCTTATGAAGGTTTGTGCTCGCATGTGCGTGTGTGGCACGTGTGTGTCTGGAGGTCACTGTATGTTGTGGCAGTGGATCTCTCTCTCCTTTTCATCATGTGAATCCTGGGATGGAATTCAGGGTGTCAGGCTCAAAGGCAAGTACATTTACCCACTGACCAATTGAGCTCACCTTCCTAAGACTTTTCTCCTGGTACAAGTTGATAAAGGGTTTTTTGGATGTTCTTTTTGGACCTGAAATTCAATTCTACATTTAAAAATCTTTTCTCTGTTGCCTACCCTAATTTAGCTATATTCTTTTTCTTTTGTTGGATTTTCAAATTGTTGAAAAACTGGTTGTCCCTGCCTATTATTGTTCTTAGTCCCCATAGTCTCAGTGTATTTTCCTGATCAGTCACTCATTCTTACCCTGCTTGTAAGTTTCTAACACTCTACCATATCTTAGACCTATTGCTTATTAAAATGTAGCTTATTGTGTAACAATCAGATAATCAGTACACAACTTGGTTCTGTAACTTAACACTCATTAAATCTTCATGCTTATTATATTTTTTTCTTAATGCTTTTCGTTCATTAAAATTAGTGTTTGGATCAACTCCTATAGAAGAGAAAGCAACGTTTTCATGGGGAATTTTCTTGTAATATCATATTATTCTTTCTGGAGTAGACTTATTTATTTGTTTGTTCTTTTATGTCATTTTTTTCTATGTACATTTTTCTAGTTTCCATGAAGGTGATTATTATGCTTGCTTTGAACAAGTAACTCTTTTAGACTTTTTAATTTTTCCATACAATATAGCTAATATGAAGTTTGCTGTTTTGGTTAAAGTCACGGTCTAGCAAGTTGTGGGAACCTGCTTATCTTTGTCTTCCCAGTAGCAAGGTAAAAGGCATGTGCCGTCTTACCTGGCTTTTAGGTGGGTGTGGGGACCAAACTCAAGTTCTCGCGCTTGGACAGGCACTTTACCCACTGATCAGTCTCTCCAGCCCAACCTTGATATTTCAGTTATCCTTTCTCTTTATACACGGATAAACCTATTTCAATTTCCTAGCACAAGCAAGCTTGTTTTCTGTGCTTTCTCTGTGTAAATTTACAAACAGCAAATGACTGTATTTTTTAACTAAGGAGATCAGATGGTAAATGAGCAGAGAGAAAAATACCAATGTGCTTGGGTGGCATCAGTGCAACTCCCAACCCCAATCAAGAAAGCTACTTTCTGCAGCAGATGGACACATTCCAGAGATCCACAACTAGTCCCAAGGCAGAGACTAAGTGACCTGAGCCATCAAACCCCGATTGATTAATTTTGATTTTTATTGTTTTTCATTGTTATGACTTTAAAGAGATAATTTCTGCCTTCTCAAAAAACAAACAACCCCCCCAAAAGCAAACTAAACTGCATCATCCGTATGTACTTGTGCTTTATTCCGTGCTGGATATTCTATAATATTTTCATGAAGTAGAAAACCACATTTTGATCATTTGCCTGTGCTTTGCATGATTTGGGTGAGCATGCCAGAGAACAACCAGGCTCTGTGAGGAGAGACGCTAACACATTCAAGTACCTCATTGACATGATTCTCACTGAAACATCTCCTGAAATTGTTTAATTATGGGTTTTTTCCACGATGTCCCTAACTGATCTCTGACATCACCCATGATCACTAGAGTATCTTTTCATTCTATGGATTTGTCTCTGTTCCATTGTTTTGCTGAAAGCGAGCCCACCGAGCTCTCTTGATACAAAGCCTTTTTTCCCAGCCATATTTTATTGAAATGTCAGCTAGTACTAAAGTTTTCCTTTCCTTGAATTTTTGAAACTTGGAGCTATCTTGGCTTTTACATGATACTTTAATAATGTTGCCAATCCCTTGATAAGTTGTTCGCATCAGCTATTTAGCCCCAGTACCTAAAGCTTAGGAACCGCGATGATTCTTTGCACTTACTGCTTCTGCAATCCCAAAGCTTATGAATATTAAGCTGTAGCTGCCCTAAAGCAAAAGTGCATTCACCAAGATATTTGCTGAGATCAGGAGTCTCTGGGCTTCACTGTAAAACAATAGCACTAGTAAGAAAGCACCACAAAAGATATGACATCAGAAAAGTAAAAGGAGCAGGAGTCTGGAATTTTTTAATGGAGTTGAAAACATCCATTGGTGGACAGTTATCTTGAATGGTGGAAGAGACCGTCCATGAGGTTGATACCCCGTTCTCTATCATCAGCAGTTATTTGCTGGATGAAAGGTCTCTGGGATCCTCACACAAATCACTACCTTTGGATTGCATTTGTAAGGATGGATCTCCAGACTTGTGTGTCTGGTATCTATGCTGATAGGTTTGTACATGTGAGTGTGGTGATGTCCTCCTCTGCCCAGTGAACATACACGGGATTCTTCTCTATACTGTTCTGCCTTATTTCCCCGAGACCTTATGTCCCTGGTCTTTCACTGGACCTGAAGATAAATTGGCGGTCTGCAAGTTATAGCAACCCCCATGTCTCCATCCACCCACGTGAGCAACAGGGTGAGAAGTACAATTGGCCATGCCTGGCTTTTATGTGGGGTCTGTGCATTTGGCCTCAGGCCCTCATGTTGCACAGTAAGTTTTCTCACCCACAGCGCCATCATCTCCTTAGCTCCAAGTTTATATTTACACATTAGACATTTCAGAAACTGATTCTATATAGGACGTCATACTTATATTCTTTGATTTTAATTATAAAATAAAATTGCCTTCAAAGTAAATATTGACCTAGCCATAAAAGCCATTTACTACTACTGGAAGTTCTGGATTATAATACAATTAAAACAACATGTTAAAATAGTGTAAACATTTGAAGATTTATTTTATTATTATTATTAGAATAATATGTGTGCCTGTGTATGAGTGTATGTACATGAACACCCATAACCCCAGAGTCCGGAAAAGGGCATAAGATGCCCTGGACCAGGAGTGATAGGTGGTTATGAGGCACTGGAAGAGGGTGCTGATTACTGAATTCAGATCCTCTGCCAAAGCAACTAGTGCTCTTAACCACTGATCCATCTCTCCAGCCCTGCAAAATCATATAATTTTTTAAAGAAGAAACAAGAATCATTTAAATTCAAACCAGTGCTTTTTATCATATCCATGAATCCTAAGAAAATACAGATAATGATCCAGGTGACTAAAGACAGCCTATTTCACTATTGTAGAGGCGACTATGAATTTTGCTTGGCTTATTTAAGGAAGTATGGATTTGTACTTTATCCAATTAATAAAGGAAAACTGGGTGGTATTCTGATTTTTTTCTCTTTGAAAGAATGAATACCATTTTAAAGGATTTTTTTTCTAAAACAAGGACAGATATTAAAAAAAGTCTAAATTTAAATTGCAAACTGTGTATACAACCATTCAGTCAATCTTTAATACCACTATAATATCACTATAGTCAGATCTTTGCAGGGAAGTCTCTACCACACATTCTCAGGGCCTCTTAACTGTGCAAATACTTCCTTTCTAGTGTAGCTCTTAAAACATCCCACTCAACAAGACTAGCTCCCTCAGCCAGTACAGATTGAGTTTTTCATGCTTAGTTGGAAGAAATTTTTGGAGGCGAGTTGCTACTTTCTTTCTTTCTTTTTTTTAATTTAAAAACAATCTTTCTTCATTTTACACACGGATCCCAGTTCCCCCTTCCTCTCCTCCTCCTCTCACCCCACCTTCCCTCTATACTACTCCCCATCCACTCCTGAGAGAGGAGAAGGCCTCTGGGGAGTCAACAAAGTCTGGCACATCAAGCTGAGGCAAGACCAAGACCCTTCCCCTGTATCTAGGCTGAGTAAGTTATCTCTCCATAGAGAATCGGCTCCAAAAGCCAGTTCATGCACTAGGGATAAATCGTGGACCCACTGTCAGTGGCCCCAAAGACTGTCCCAGCCACACAATGACGTGCTACTTTCAAGCGCGGGTCAGATATAATCCCACAGAAATTTAGAGAACCCGTCAATTGGGAAAAATAAAAATAAAAAACTCACTAAACTACTAGACTCTAATACTACAGTGCTAGTATTAAGGGAATCTTAGTGTCATACTTACAGAAAACAATAGAGACATTAAAATAAGTCAATTAAAATATAAATATAAATTGGAGGACAGCAGGCAAGGGTGCTTGTTTTCAAGGCTGAAAATGCGGATTTCATTCCATGGTCCTACACAGTGGAAGGAGACAACCAAATCCTGCAAGATTTTTTTCTGACTGCATGTTTTCACTTCACCCACACCCACCCACCCACACCCACACCCACACCCCCCCACACACACACTAAATAAATGTAAAATATATTCTAAAAATTTCATTTTCAAGTTTAAAAATGTTTATAGTTATTAGTTATTCACCAATAAATTACATTTCATCACTGTAACATTAAGGGACCTCCAAAATTTGTCAGTAAACCTTTCTTCCAAATTCATTATAACAAAATGCTTCTTAAAATATTCTATCTATCTACCTCTGTTTCTAAACAGAATAATAATAAATATTTTAGAAGACTGTAATACTTAATGCAGCTACTTACCCCTTCATCTTAAACAATTTTGCTTTGGCTTTAAAAATATTAAGTTGAATTGTTTTGAAATCTATGCAGTGGTACTGTACTTGAATCACTTTTACTCCTCTTCTTTTCTCCCATTACTTCTGTGTCCCTACCCCCTTCCCTTTCAAAGTCATGCTTTCTTTAATCATTTATATGTATATGTGCATACATATAGGCACACATTCACATACACAAATGCACACAGATAGATCCTGATGACTCCATTTAGCATAGCTTATATGTATTTTGGCTTAGGGTTGTTCTTTGGATTGGATCATCTATTAAGGGATTCACCCCAGGAAGACTGATTTTCCCTCTCTCAGTAGCCATTAATTGCCTGGAGGTTTTGGACTTGAGCGATCCCTAGCCCCCATCCATGCTACCTAGTCAGCTGGTGTTGTTGTTGCTTGGGTCTTGTTTAATCAATCACATTGTTCAGATTTCATAAGTGCAACTTGTCTGAATTATCTAGAAGACACTATATTCTTGTAGCAGAATATAGTCCTTTGGCTCTTAAAATAATTCCATCTCATCTACCCTGATGTTTCCTAAACTTTATGTGTAGGAGTTGTGTTGAACACGTATCTCTGGGGCTGAGTACAACATAGTTGTTTTCTGCATTTGACCAATTCTGTATTTCTGTAATGGTTTCTGTATGCTGCAAAAAGAGGCTTCTTTGATGAGGAGGAAGGGTTGCATTTGTCTGTGGGTATAAGGATAAATATTTAGAATGCCCTTAGAAATTTTACTGGTTGAGAACAGTGCATTGGTAGGTTGGCCTATAGTGTCTATGTCCTCATCAGCCATGGGTAACTGGGTGGGTTTCCAGTACCAGGCAGGAATTCCTTCTTCCTGTGTGGGCCACAAAGCCAGTTGGACAATTGTTAATTGGCCTGAGATTTAGATGCCACTATTACAGTCCTAGGGATATATTTCCATATTGGTAATTGTTGTAGGCTTTATAGCCTCGTGGTAGGACTATTGATGACTTTTCTCTCTTGGCAGTTAGCAAGGCACCTTGGGGCACTATGATAGCTAGCCCCGAGGGTAGAGGCTTCCAGGTTAGGTGTCTTTAGCAATCAGCACTTATCTTCAAGTTCTTGGGAGGCAACCAGTGAAAATGGCAACAGCTTGCATTATTTTATGAGTATCCTCAAGTCCTCTGATTAATAACTAGAAGGCAGGTTTCACATTGTTAGGTTAAGCTACAATTCCCTTTACTTTTTGTTGTAGTAAGTCTATCCATCTTTCAGGAAATGCAGCTTGATCACTCTGTGGCTCAATAATTTTACTGTCCTATGACAGATGTCCTGGAGATGTTAGCCTTCTGGAATGAGAAAGTAGAAAATGAGGAGATTTAAAGCCTTTGCTCTAGTCCTGGTCAGCCATTTTCTCCTTATCTGATTACACTGGGTAGTTTTAACTGTTGGACACAGCCTATGGGCACCCGGGAAAAGAACTGTGAAGGGAAATGAACTGGAACAAGTTTGTCCAGTGAGTGTCTCTGTGGCGTGCTGTACTGGCTGGTAACTGAGGTAGGAAAATGCACCTTAAATGTGGTGTTACCATTTCATAGGCTGTGTCCTGGACTCTGTAGGAAAGAAAGCTGGCTGTGTGTTAAGCAAATACGGATTATGTATTTGTTTCTCTCTTTGCTCTTGACTGTGGATGTGATACTTCACTTTCCTGCCATGACTTCCCCACAAAGACGGTGTGTAACCTGGACTTTAAGCCAAGGAACCATTTCTTTTCGAAGCTGCTTTTTGTTAGGGTGTTAGACAGTGCACTAGAAGTGAAACTCGAACAGTGACAGTGGCTGGCTCTCATGAGTCTCTTCTGACATCTGCTCTCCAATTTGAAAATGAGGTTATGTTGGAAGAGTGATTTCAGTTGTTTTCCTTTTCAGTTTCTGGAATAGGTTTGTACATCTGATCAATGTAAAGCTCAACCAGACAGGCAAGGCCATAGGAGATACTTAACCATTTCTGTAGAGCAGGGCTTGCGACACCCTCTTTCCCGAGAAATTCCCATGCAAGTCTGGATATATATGTGTATAAAACGGGCATGCTGACCAAACATATTCTCAGAATAAATCACAAAGAGATTTATTGTAAAACAGTGTTGTTCACATATAACGTTGTCATATATTAAAGGACAAAATGACTTTGTATTTTTACAGAAAGAATTAAACCTGAATTGAGTATTTGACACTCTGGAATGCTGAGCATCTTTGGTGTTTTTCAGAGTTGATCATTTATGGTTGCTTTTGCTGAGAATGCAGCTTAGTATACATATGTAGTATGAACTGGGTAAATATATATAAGACCATTTCAAAGATTATTAAAAATTCTGTCCTAACTTCAAGCTTTGTTTCACTTAACCATTTTTATGAAAATCAAGTCAACAACTCAAACTGCAACTAAACTATTTTAACACAATTTAATTCGAGGAAATACTAATTTGATTGCTGAGGAAAATATTCTGTGTTTCCATGATTAAACCATTATGTTTCTACAAAAGCAGAAAACTTTGTACACAGAACACATCTATAGCAATTAATAAAAAGCACAGGTTGGGAACCTGAGCTGATATGTTTCAGTTGTGTGTTGCTGTATGTGGTGGCCTGTGGCCCAGTAGGAAGTTCATGTGTTGTACATCAGAATCAAGGTGACAGTGAAGCCCACAATGCAACATGGGTGCACTACTCCAGAAACACCTTGAATTCACTATGTGATTAATTTTTAATTATGCACATTGAGAAACCTTTTACTTGCCAAGTTTTTCACCAATCTCCCACTCACATGATCCTATGACGTGGGTATCCTAGTTCAGGAAGCTGGGCTGGGTAGGACTGGGTGGCAGAAAGTCTCCCTGATACCCTTCATATCTTCCTGGACCTCTGTTGATTGAATTTCCTCATTCTACTTGAAGTGTCTCTAGTCTCCCGAAAGCCCCAAGTGTTTTGGTTCCCCATGCCCCTGACCCCAGCTCCACAATTGTGCGTGCTGCTTGGTGTTTTCTCCTCTCTGTTAAAGTTCTGTCCAGTTTTCAATGCCTGCTTAGCTATTATTGTCTTGTCTGTTGGTGGAAACAATATTGGGGAGGAATTTGAACTTTATTTCTCTCACACCCATCTGCTCTTATCTCTCACACCTCTGTCCTTCTTCCCTCCCCTCTTTTTCTCCTTCTCTCTCTCCCTCCCTTCTTTCCTCTCTCCCTCCTTTTCTCTTTCCCATCCTACCTCCCTCTCTCCTTCCTCTTTGCCTCCACAATTCCTGGCTCCTATGTCTTTATCTCCTCTCCCATTTCCCATCCCTCTTACTTTCCTTCCTCCTTCCCTCCACCTCTCTTCCTGTTCCTTACTTCTTCTCTTTCTGTGTTGCTGAATATTGAATACAGGGCTTTTCACATTCTAGGCAGTGACATTCCATTGAGGTACATATCCCCCACTCTTTCTTAAACGTAAGTCTATATTATGACTTGTGTTTACCATTTCTAATGGGCTAGTTTGTGATAGCTTTGAGTAGCAGAATCAAGATTTATTCATCTTAGATAGAATATAAAGAATTATACTGTTTCATCCCTGCAATGTTTTACCTAGCAGAGCTTCATGGAGAAGCCGAGATGAAAATGATCTGTAGCTGATGTAACTATTTTAATGAAAAGTCAGTCCTTCCATAGTAAATTATAGTACAGGTTGCTGAAACTTGATAACAAATCAGCTGTGAGTCCAATGTGCCTTTTATCAAATAAGAAATGGGTAAGGTGCCTGGTTGGCTGTGATGTGGTGTCAGGATGGAAGGAACATAGTGTGAAGGTGACCTGAGTCCCCTCTACATGCTCTTTTGCTTGGGTGTTTGGGTAGAATACAGCCTGCCCAACTCATACAATCATTTGTGTTACAGTTTTTCTCCTCGTTTCTTAAGAGAAAGTTAGCTGGTAGGATGTATGAGCTCTATCTGTCCACATTCTCCTGCCCCAGCCAGTTGCCTTTTCCAGGAAGACATTGTGGAGCTTTGGAAACCAAGCTGAGGCCTCAGTTTGAAAAGCACATTACCATGGAAGGTGTGACTCCTACCTCCCAGTTTAATCCTTACTTTATAGTCTGGATTTTAAACTTGCTTTGAATTCTTAGAAATTTTTTCATCCTATTTCAACTTCATCTTTGGATATAGAATTTCTTGTTTCTTATTAAGAAAACCAACTAATTTCATCCCACAACCTGCTATAGAAGCATATGACTCAGAGTCTAACAGTAACGTGAATCTGAGAATCTACTGACCTTCCATCCTCATTGTCTGCCTCTTCTTCCATCTCTCAGTTCCTACCCTAGGCTACAATCTTTGAAGTCTTAGTTGCCTGTTTAGAATAGCTATTGAAAATTCTCTTTTATTCTAATCTTAATATGTTGAAGTTAGCTTGATTTGGGAAATAACCAGACTAGCTTAAAGATAAAACAATTATATTTTTATTTATTATAAGGGGAAAACTCACAAAACAGGAACAAGAAGTCCAAGCTCAGCTGTGCTGTGAGGGAACCACACAGAGAGAGGTCACCCGGACCACATCCCATTTTTCTCTGGGTCCCAGAAAGCCATACCCCAACTTGGTCCCACCTCTTAAAAATAATGGGCAAAGATTACCCATCATTAATAAAATTATGTTTGTCTTTCAAACTCACCAAGTCATTGTTAAGATATATTTATGAGAGCAGTTTTCAGAAAGAGGGTCTACTTTTCAGCCCAGGAGTAATGTATGATATTGGTAAGAACATTTTGCTTCCTTATTGCGCCTGGCATAATGCTATGCAGGCATGAACAAGACTTAACTAGCCCTTTTAGAATCATTTTGCTTTGAATCTACCTGTTTGTAGTAGGCATGACTTTCTTTTCTCCTATGCAAAGAGATCATACCTTCATAAAAACTAAGACTTTCAACAAGCTAACCTAAAACTTTTCTACAGCCCAATTCTCTGAGTTCATGAGAGGACCCTTGTTGTATTTCCCATACATTGCAGAGGGAAAGACCAAATTTGGAGAAACAGAGGTACAAGGTAGGGTTGACTTCTTTACAGTTTTAAGTCATGGTCTACAATACACCTTTGGGAACCACCCACCAGACCCCCTGATTATGCAGCCATGGATTGTTGCTTATGAAGCAATTAATATACACCTACTGGTTACATAGATGGTCTTGCTCAGTCCAAAATAGTCAGGGCAACTTGGTACAAAACACTTAGAGGCAGATCTTCTGATCTCAGGATCTAATCTTTAAAAGGTCACAGCAACCTATTAGTCATTCTAACATGACAGAGTTAAATAAACAAATCACCATCGACTTGACTCCTCTCTATGCTCTCCTACTATCACGGATCCTTTGGGCGGGCTTCTCTATAACCATTACTTGAAAAACTATCATGTTGATAAACTGTCTAGTCTTGGAATAGAGTCACTAGTTGCTGGAATTGCTGATTTCTTTAAATGTTATAGTTACATTATATGCTGTTAAATTTCTTATATCTCCATATAAATTAGTCACTCATATCACACTTTCAAAACAAGTTTGGGGTTCCCAGGTATACACACACACACACACACACACACACACACACACACACACACACACACACACACACACACAAAGTCTCAGAGTTTCAAACAAAAAGCATTAAAAGTAAACCCATTATTTATCTTTGACAAGAGAGAATTTAAAGTGGGACTTTTATTCAGTTTTTCTATACTCCCTGTTCTAAGTGATAAACATTTTACCATCACTAGTACAACACATTCACAGACTTTCCATTAACTCATAGATTATCAGCATCTAAAATTGAAGTTGGGCTGTAAACCATGACACGCCTCTAAGATTTCTTCTGACCTGATCCAGATGACATTCCAGCATCGTGAATCACCTTGGCAGTATTTTGACTGTTGCCTTTTCTCAATTGCATTCCCAGTCTAAAGTGCTTTTATTTGACCAATCCAATCATTTCAACTTCCATCCACTAACAATAGCTGATTGCTTTTGTCAAAAAATCATGTCATAATAACTGTGCTCTAAGTCTTAACCTGCCTGGCAGTTGCATAGAAAGAGCTGTTGAAACTGAAGCAATCCTACTGTGAAATATAAGCATTTTAAAAATTAGGTTAAAATAGATTTCAGGAAGAAAAAAGAAAGAAAAAAATCCAGCTAGCTTTCTCTCCTTTTTCAGGAAGTATTTTTTTGGTTACATTTCTGGCTGAGGCAACATCTTGGAAGTGTATTTGCTGCCAAAGTGGCAACCTCCATTTTTCCCACCACTTAACTACTAGTGGAAAGTTTTGGACTGAATAAATAAGGTTCTTTATGAAATAGAGGATCAGGGTGTTCATACATTGCTTGTAAGATGGGTTTTCATCTTGCCTCATCATAGGCTTTTGAAGATGCATTGAAGGTCATTTTTATTCTTAGCAATAATAATTTTTATGATTGTGACTGTATTTTAGGATCCATTCCTCTGGTGCACTGTCAAATTCTTTCAGCCATTCTGCCAAATAGGAATTCTTTCTAATTTACAGATGACAAAACAATTACAGAAAATATTTCCATTTCACAAAGTCAATAAAAGGTATGCTATAGATTAAACAGTTTTTATTATCCTCCCCCACCTTTCCCTCATATGCGTTCTCTATCTCAATCTCTGTCCTCCTTATACTCTCTCTCTCTCTCTCTCTCTCTCCATCTCTCCTTCACACACTCTATGTCACTCTCTTTATATTTTTAGCACTGGAACTTAAATTCCTTTTCTTATTCTTAGATGTATCAAAAATTCTAACAGAAGGACCTAAAAAGGTCCCAAAGGTTATTACAATATGAACGATTGAGACGATAAATTTAGGAAAGATTGTGTTAGTTACATTTGGGTCTAAGAACATTAACATTAAGTACCTTCCCTTACTGCTAGGTGCTTTGTGCAGCACCAATTCTTAGTGTGGAAGATAACCATTGAGTTTGTATACTGCTACGTTTAAATAAGAAGTATTTCTCACAAGCCAATGACTTTGTTCCCCACAGGTGAACTCAATCACTGAGATGTGACTGGATCATGAAAACTCCAAATTAGTCAGTGGATTGATTACCCAAGGGGTGGATTTAGAACTTGATGCTATTTTTGGGAGACGGAGGAAACATTGGGAGGTAGATGGGTTTGGTGGAGGTAGTTCACAGGTCACTACCTGGAAAAGATACCCATATAACTCTGTAGGATATTTCCTGCCCGACGCCCATTCCTCTCTGACTCTCTGCTTCCTACCCACCAGCAGCTGAGCTGAATTGTTGTGTCAAGTGCTCCCTCCCATGCATCCCATTTTTATGTTCGAACTCACTACAGGCCCAATGCAATGAGTACAACTGAACAGAACCGATACTATAAGCCCAAATAAAAGTTTCCTCCTTTGACAGTGTGTCTTTGGGTATTTGTCACAGATATGCAAACTTTATTAACATATATTCCCAGAAATAGCAGGGCTGAACTTCTGAGTTAGGGCTTCATCCTTTGATTCATGATAAGATTAATTTCAAGGTGTTTGGATAAACAGGAGTTAAGTAAGCTTTAAAGCTGGTAGAATGTTCAAACCAACACTCAGCAGTAGTCAAGCACAGAAACTCTTTGGCACCTATTTCTCTCTCTCTTTAATTTTTTGACATAGGGTTTTTCTATGTTAACAGCCCTGGCTGTCCTGGAACTGATTTTATAGACCAGGCTGGCCTCAAACTCAAAGAGATCCGCCTGCCTCTGCCACCCTGAGTGCTGGTCCACCATGCCTGGCTGGCACCTATTTCTTAAACTAAATTATTTCATGGGCATGAGAATGCATGAGAACATGTTCACGTACAGACCGGGGAAAACCATGGGTTTCGATGCTCAGGAGGCATCTCCACTGTTTTTGAGACAAGGGCTTTTATTAAACCAAGAGATTATCTGGCAAGGGTGGTTGGACAGCCGAACTCAGCGATCTTCTTGTCTCCACCTCCTTGTCACCAGGGTGACAGGCACACGGTGTGGGTTCAGGGAGCAGTAGGCACTCTTGCATGCACAGTAGCCCATTAACCAGCTGAGTCATCTCCCTAGGCCTCTGTCGGAATGCATAGATCTCCTCACTGTCTCTACTTTTCCATGCATTTTAACTTTATATTGCATTGTTACTGATTTACAATTTAGCTCTTTTGCTAAGTATTTGCTTTTAGCAAATTACAAGAAAGAACAAAGGAGAGCATTTCAGGTATTTCTCCGCATCTGATTGCGTGCCAGTGTGTCCAGCAGAACTGGAAGGAGTGTGCATATCACCTAAAACTGACTTTAAGGGATCCTTTTTATTTTCTTAAGTTTGAGTTGTGAGAGGGCTGCTCTGACATTCCCTTCCTTCACCGTAACCATGGTGAGACCTTCTCACATTACCTTGAGATCAGGGTTACATAGAGAGATTTTAAACTCACAGTGCCCGGGCCCCATCATAAAGCAATTATAATAGAATTTCTCAGTGCGGATCCCAGGCAATGGAATTTTGTGAAACTGGTCAGGTAGTTCCCAGATAAAGTTGAGATTGAGGATAATGACTCTCTTTAATCACTAAAGTTGTCATTTCCCATCAGACACACATAATTTTTGCCTGATATTTAATTGCACAAGGCACATGAGGAACACTTCTGAAAATGATATCTGCTGTGTAGTTAGTTCCTCACAACTAAGAACTTGACATTTTTCTTCCTTTCTTCAGGAATGAAGAGATTCCATGAATGCTACCCAAGTGGAGTGCTCAGTGTGTTATAAGGTATGCACTGGCAAACAATCTCTGACAGGAAAGAATATTAAGTTAGCAGAATAGACAAAAATATTAAACAATCACAGGAAGCTGTTCGTTATTTCCAACAAATATGGATAAAGGCACATACTTGCTAATTCTCTAGCTGTACCCTATATTCCTGGTCTGAGCTACAGCTAGCTATGATCACCAACAATACCACTGCCACCATCAGCAATACCACCACCACCACCACCACCACCCCCAAACACCAAAGATCTTCTCTCCTAAATTAAGTAAAAAATTTCATACCCTTGATGAAATTCTTGTTAAGACAAGGGAAAATATGATATACCTGTAAAAACTGAGAAAAGTCAGAATTCTTGGTTAACTAACTGACCATATGCATTTCTATATTCTTTTATGCATTCAAATGGTTATTTAAAGATATTCAGCATGTTTTATAGATGCATAAAATGGAGACATATAGGGCATAATTAATTTAGCAAAAATATTAGAAGAATTAGAGTGAACATAAAGCATTTATTTTCCATAGTAGTGAAATTGTTCTAATTGATTTTTTTCAAAAGTTTTTCTTATGTTTTCTGGTCAAATATCATTAGCATATAATAAAGGTATCATGTGGCACACATCTGTGTCAAAATTACTGTGGGCTTTAGGGTTCCCTCACTGGGACTAATACATAGTTGAGCTAATTAGTCTTCTATTGTTCTTTTAACAGCAAGGCCAATGAGATATTCTTATTTAGAATGGCAACATAAGAATTCTTTTCTCTCTAGTGGTCATATTTCATAAGAGGTAGTTTTGAACATGATATTGTAAAATCAGGTATCTTTTAATACAGTTAATTTGTAGATAATTGTAGGACTATGCGTGCACATGGTAAGCTGAGAATACTACATTAATGAACAAATTACACAGAAAAAAAAATTTCTGTCCCTTTATTAAATACTAAAAGGCTAAAAAAAATGTAACAACTTTCATGGTCATGGCCGATGCCCTTTTGACTGTTACAATTTAAAAGATAACTTTAGTCAGCTGGAAAGCATATGTTAAAAGGGAATAGCTCAAGTGAAACAAATTCTTCTTGCTTTTGTCTCCAAGTGAACTGCACTGTGAAAGGACACAAACGTGTTTGCATTGCCTGAGAGAATTGCGGCGAGATAAGGTGTAGCTGTCGAGTAACTGAAAACCTCTTTTCGCTACCAGAAATATTAAAAATAAAAAATTAGAAAAGCCTGTTAGTTTCTCTTTTCTAACAAGTGAAATAAGTCAAGTCATTTGGTTAAAAAAAAAAGTTTCTTTGTAGGAGTATACATTTTTCATGTGGGTTGTCCTGGTAGATTTTCTAAAAGTAAACGCTGGAATGCAGATAGGACCACGTGAAGAAATTTACGATCATTCAGGTGTGTGGAATAGAGTTCCGCTAAAGCACATTTCAAAAAGAAATCTAAATTTGAGAAATGAAGGTATTCATTATTTTTATCTTCTCTATTAAAAGTCTTTATTACAGAAGGAGGACGCCTTATAGCCCCTCTCTGGCACTGCTGCTCAGTAAGGCTGCTCTAACACTATGAAATGCTCCCTTCTCCTCTCAGTCGGCTTTAAAGATTCAACTTGTGTTTCATACATATATAACTTGAGACAGGTCACTGCCTTCAAATTATTAAGGAATGTTTTCATGCAATTGAGATATCAAAATATCTGTACATAATGCTAGCTTTCAGTAAAGGTCACATTGTACAGTCAGATTCGGAGAAGAAACATACAGAATAACCCTGGCATGTCTTCTGTGCTCTGCACAGTAGAACTTGCTAGGTGGAGATTTTATTGCTCAAGTGTAAACATATTTGGCATAAAATGGCTTTGCCTATGCAAACTCATCCAAGAATTTGGGTTGAATATAGTATTTAATTTGAGGGTCATGAAACTAGGGATAACTACTTAAAAACAACAACAATGCGTTCTGAACTATGATCTACTTGAAATGATAAATCCATAATGTAGGGCTTTTCGTTGTGTGGGGTGGGTAATGATGCTCTAGGTTAAGCACTTTAGGTGTTTAATTCTGACTTTCAGTACTTGCAGATACATTCAGCATAAATTTCTCAAGTGTCTTTAAATTTACTATTTAATTCCTCTTTGACATGGCCATGGGTTTTCTACTCTTTTCTCATTCTTTACCCTCTCTTTCCCACCTAGATGAAAATGAGGTTAAAATTGGCCAGAAGAAAAATAAATCTGATAATATTTTCATTTAAGAAGTATATAATTTCCCATTACTTTTTCTGTCATCGATACAGAAGAGAACTATTTGTGTGTTTGGGGATACAATGCATTTATCCAGGTCATCTTTCTCTCTTCTATATTGAACAAAGAAACTTGCAACTTCCTCATAAACACATGTTTCATATAACTGCAGATGTGTGCCCAGCGTGTACTTTGGTCTGTGACATTCATTTTCCACGTACTAGAAAGCTATCTCAGAGGCTTCTTCCTATGCTTGTAGTATTAGTGCCACTGCCTGTATTGTACAAGGTAACATACAATGGGTCAAAGAAGAGATTGTGTCATTGATTTTCCAGACTAAGATTACTCAAAATGGAAGTGATTTATATCATTACCTATTAAAGCATCTAAAGCAGGTCATGTTTTAGTTTACCTAATTTGTGAATTACAAATCATGATTTACATAATCAAAGTTTGCAGGTTAGTGTGAAAAATGCTACATATTTTAAAATTTTTATTTAGTCATTATTTTTATTTGTGGTGTGCACATGCGCGCGTGCACACACACACACACACACACACACACACCAGCATATGCCATGCTGTTCATGTGAAAGACAAAGGACAATATGCAGGAATACACTCTTGTAAGGGTCCTGAGAATCAGATTCAGGTCTTGGGACCTGACAGCAAGAGACTTTCCCAGCTTAGCCACCTCTCGAGCCAACCTCAAGTATCCTTGCCTTCTACCGTGTTTGAAACACTCTCCCTTTATGTGTCCCTCTCCCTCTCTCTCTCATTTATGCTGTGGTTGGCCACTGTAAATGCCAGAGTAGCTGGTCAGCAAGTGTTCGTGGAGTTTCCTGTTCTGCTTCCTGTCTTACTGTAGGAATACTGGAGTTATGGATATGAGCCACCATGCCCAACCTATGTGAATTTGGGGAACCTGTAGAACTCAGGTCCCTTGGGTTTGTGTGACAAGCACTTTTCATACTGAGCTATCTCTCTCACCACATAAAACAATTTTATACTTTATCTTGATACCTCTTATTAGCTTTCTGCATTTCATCAAAATCAGCCAACTCCTGCAGAAGAAAATGTAAACAGAAGTTGCAACATGTCAAACACTCAGCATTCCAGCAGAGACTGAATGCTTTTTAATTTGAAAAGGAATTAAACAATGTCAACTACTAAATTAGAGTTCATCTCTCATTAAGAATAAACCAGCTAGAATAACTTTACAAAATGACATACTGATAATTATTAGCTACATGTTAAAGTGGCTAAAGAGTAAAATCTTACATTTCTCTGAAGTATTCACAAAAGTATCAAAGTTACTTTTGTCGCCATGAGTACTCTTTATCAACAACCACTATGCTCCCACCAAAAATCTCCTATTAAAAGAATAAACTCTGCTCTTCAAATGTATCAAAAAACATTGCCCCCAAAGTCCTAAGAGCCTACAGAAGTAATGCTGAACCTAATTGGTATATGTCAATACAAGAATCAACAACAGCTCATGATTAGTAATAAGGTACCGCATATTGTATATTGTATATTATATATATTAATTATCTCTGATTGCCTTAGGCTTTTATCTTCCAGGATCACTGATTTCATCAGGAACAGCCAAGTTGTTGTGGTTTTCAGTTGCTAAAACTTCCCTCCTCACTAATTCTGTGCAATCAGGATGAGCTCAGACTTGGTTTCTCCTTCCACCTAAACCTGAATAAAATGTACACTTTTATTATCTAAAGCACTTGAAACAACCCAGTCATGCAACAGTGTTAGCTTCCCCTTCAGGACACTTAGTCCATTGGGAAATGGGAGAAAGGAAAAACTTGGAAATAAGTAAGTCTTAACCTTTCTCAGTTCTAAGAACTCTTTCCAGTTCCTTTCTGATCCCACTCTTGGGCTTTCCACTGGCTGAGACTTCTTCGAAGGGATCGTGGCAGAGAAATATGGTCGACATGGTACCATATGACTTAGCGTTTCTCCATATCATGCTTCACCTCACTTTCCTTCTACGTTACTGCTGCTATCATGAATTCATGGAGTCCAAAAGTCTTGTCCTAACTCTTGGTTTCTAGAGTATCTGGGATCAAGAACATGTGAGATTGAGCTAATCAAAACCATTAAACTGATGTAGCCCATGAGTTCATCTGCCTTCTTTTTAAGAAGAAACTTTGCTTTACTAATAGAAAGTAAATTTTCATTCAGTATCAAACTGAATAACTGGGAATGCATTCTGCTTACTGGTGAAGAAAGAAGAATTAGTCACCACTCAAAGTGGGAGTCCTTTAAATCCTTGGAGTCCACTGAATAAACCCTGAAAGGAAACGCAAAGATGGAAAAGAATTCATAAGTGATGGTGCTAGAAGAACAGCCTGGAAATGATGCTGTCATGGCGTGTTAACTAGTGATTGAAGAGACAGGTAAATAGAGACAGTCAAACATTTCACCTCAGAAGTCAATGATCTGAAATTTGGGGCAAGCTAAGTGGCTGAAGTTACATAGATAGTCCACACACACTCATGAGTGGAAATAGTGAATTTGAGGATGATATATCATTTTTGTTTATATCTTTGGAAAAATTAAAAATAATACCAGACCTAAGGGAAGAAATGATGGAAATAGCATTTGTAGGACATCTAAAAGCAGTAAACACCTCTGAAAATTATATAGTGAGTATTCTAGAAGAAATAAAAAATGTTGACTTCAGCAGGAAATTTCAAGGAGTTGTGATGTTTATGAAAAGAGTTAAAATTCAGAAGGAAAATAAAAAGCAAATAATATTACAAAATTCTAAAATAAAAGACACAATAGGGAGAATTTCAAGAAATCAAGAATGCCTTAAGGAATCCCTGAAGAAGTGGTACTTCAGAAGATTGAATAAAAAGTAGAACACGTATATTTGAATGGTTCTTCTTATGATAAAGAAGATGAAGTAAGTATGAATGATTGGAACCCCAACACTGAATAATAACTCCATGTCCACAGAAAACAAAATAGAACAAATAAAAAGTGAGCAATAATCAATGATTCACACGCCCAAGTCACAGACTGTGATATAGTTTGATGGGTTACTGCATTCCAGACCAAGCAATGTACAGGCCCCATGACATATATTAGTAGTAATAAAATAACTCTGGAGATAAATAGATTACCCCCCCAAAATCATCAACATGATGTAGCATTCAGCCTCTCCTCCCGGACACTAAATTCCTAGTGATCGTGGAAAGACTAGCACTCCACCAGGACTGGGACTCTACCAATTTTGTATTCTTTGTCAGGCATTCTGCTGGTAGCATTAGTGTGAGGGGCTTGAGAGATATTGCAAATTAGGGCTCAGGAATAACATGTCCAACTGAAGGACTACTGGGCCTCTGTGAACCTATTCTTCACAGCACTATGTGGATGCATTCCGGATGTTAAATTCTTTCCATATTACCAGGTTAGCCTCATTGAGCCACACTGTAAGCCCCTCAAAGTCTGAATTCCAGTTTTGGCAAATTTCTCCTCTGAGTCACTGGAACAGCAACATTGGTCAGAAATATCATGAGGTAACATGTTAGTTTTCTAGCTCTGCAGGTTCAGACACTCTTGCTGTCCCATGTTGAGGGTTGATTGTTGTTGCCTTTAGTTACTATCTCATGTTGCCTCCATCTGGTTTGTTCAGTCCTCACCTGCTTTTATAGTATTAAATTCTGGCAGTTAAAATAACTACCATGGTTTCTCTATTCCCAGCAATACTCTATGTTAGAGGAGGATTAGGGTTTTTCAATTAAATTCAGTTAGATGTTGTGGCCGAGATAATCCTTTAAAAGACTCAGAAATTCAAACAACAATAACTTTTACCAGACAAGCATAATAAAAAAATGAATGTGTATTGATATCATACAGAAAATAGTCTAACAGTGGAATAAAGAGATAAAATGTCCTGTGAAAGATACTTGAGGTTGACTTGAGAGGTGGCTTAAGCAAGGGAAGTTACTTGCTGCCAAGTCCCAAGACTTGAATTTGATCCTTATGGGAGCTTATTCCTGCATATTGTTCTTTGTCTGGATTCTGCTGTTTATTTTTGAAGAACGCTGATTCTTTTGTTCTTGTAGGCAGGCCAATGACTTGATATTAACAGTGAGCACATGTAGGTTTGATTATGTACTCCATTAGAACAGTTCTGTGAAGATTCGGGGGTATTTCTTTAACCTCTGAAATTATGAGATTCAAGTACTGTGTCCCCGAGGCTCCCCAGAGAATGTTAGGCCACCAAAGCCCACCCTAGAGAGCATATCTTCTCCAACTAGGCCACATCTCCTAATCCTTCCCAAACAGTTTCACCAACTGGGGACCAAATAAAATGTGTGAGTCTGTGGGAGCCCTTGTCATTCAAACCACTACAACCAGCTACTCTATTCTGCATCTGGCAGATAATCAACAAAACAATGTTTGCTTGCTTTTTACTTGCCTATTTGTAGTTTCTAAATAAATATATTTATAATATTTATAACTATGCATTTTGAACTACTTCAAGAGAAAATGTTATTCAAGTCAAAAGAATGTTTCATGAAATTTCACAGAGTTAAAGAACACATTTCATTTTGAATTTTCTTTCTGAGATGTACCCTGATTAGTGGTGTGTGTGTGTGCAATTTGGTGTACTGTGTGCTCTTCAACTTTTGCATAGCTAGAATAGAATTTGAAAGATTATTTAAAAATCAAAATGTCTTTAGTGTTAGGGGTTATCTCATATTCCAAGAACAAAATGCACCAATATTTAATCATTTTTTAAAGGTTTGCATGTTTACCTCAAACTATCACGGAACTAACAATCTTCCTGATTCAGTCCTTGTTACAGCTACCAAAGATAGGCAAGTTTATACCAACTTTATTCTCATGAGGTAACACACAGTACAGTGAAAAAGCTACTAAAATCCGTTTAATTTGGCAATGATGTCCTCCTTGGCAAATATTAACATATTTATGTGTTAATTCACCAAAAAATGGCATGAGAGGCCAGCTGTATCAGCAAGCTCTGGGTTTGACTGGGAGAAACTGCCTCAGAGAACAAAGCAGAATAATGGAATATGATTCTTGACAGTAACCTCTGGTCCTCACTTGCACAGGCATACCCATTCAAATACACCCACACAAATGTACCAGCATCTGTACAATCTCTCTCTCTCTCTCTCTCTCTCCCTTTCTCTCTCTCTCTCTTTCACTCACACACACACATACACACAAACACACACACAGCATAAGCACAAATGGATAAGGGAAAACTAAAATCCTCCGCAGCTAAAATCATTTATAGGAGAGAAGTTCTCAAATGTAGGTACTAAAGCACCCATCCTTCTATCACTAGGGACTTAACTAGTATTCAGGTGGCTTTGATTAGTTTATTAGAGGCATGAGGGATGTGACTATGCCTCAGGATGAAGACCATGCCTTGGGTTCTAAAACTACATTGGAAACAGAAGTATCAGTCTACCAAAGCAAATTTGTTGTCCAGACTATGTGGATAAATATCCCCACGTGTGCAAGAGTCAACTGTTATTTGAATTGGGGGATTTGAAAAGGAGCTCAGGAAGCGATTATATAAAGCTGAATGAAGAAAACCATCTCAGTCAGTGGGAAACCTGAAATATCCTTTCCCAGAAGTC
Source organism: Ondatra zibethicus (assembly GCA_004026605.1). NCBI lineage: Eukaryota > Metazoa > Chordata > Mammalia > Rodentia > Cricetidae > Ondatra > Ondatra zibethicus. The sequence continues at coordinate 56,847 of PVIU01010047.1, forward strand.
ATTCAAATTTCTCTTGACTTTGCTGGCAGAATGAAAAACAGATTAGAGAAGCTAATTTTAAGTATTTTAAGATCCTATGTTAATTGGGCACAGTCTTCCAACAAGGTAGCACAGTGTTATGACCAGAGCTTCTTATTGCTGCTGAAGCTGAGAACTCACCCTATGTAGACAGGGTCGCACACCTTGTTAGGTATAGAGTCCAGCTTTACTCTCTGCCACCACACTGTACTGCCTTGCAGTAACTAAGAAACAGTACTTGGGGAATGCATTTCTTCTTAGTCATTTGTTTGTATTTCAGCTGAAATAAACTTTAAGTTCATGTTGGTGGTCACCTAGATTATAAAGTTTGCAAGTTTTAGTAAACGTTTCCTGAGGTGATTATTTGCTAAACTCTTTTCCCCGTTGGCCCCCTGCCCTTATTTCTAGCCTCGTTTCTTACAACACTGTCCTACTTTGAGCCCTCTGAGAGCTTCATGGTAGCTCTACAAGCTTCAAGAGGGATCCTATTTAGCCTTGATTCGTTCCCGATTTAAAGATGTTTTAGGTTTGAAAACTTCAATTATGTCATGAATGGGGAAACCTCTTAGGATTAAAAAGGAAAAATATAGTGATTTTAATTTTTTTTACCCCTTGAAACAAAAAAGAAAGAATAAGATTATTTTTCAATTAAAGACTCTACCTTGGCCTAAGGATTTAAGATCTCCAGTCTCTGAAGAACCTGGCTTCCCAGGAGTGGGGATGTTAGATTGAAGCCATAAAATTCACTCAAATTAAAGTAAATCAGTCAAATGCATACCCTCCCCGGTGTTCCGCAGCTCTGCTACATTGGCACAGCCTCATCTGGAGATGCTGCTTTTGGTCTGATGTCCCACAGCTTCCAGCCTATGTACCAAGTACTCAAAACAGGTTTGCTTTTGTCTTTCTACTACAGTTGTTTCAGTTAAATTAACCTATGCCAAATTCCACCAACTCCACTTGGAAGCAACAGACTTATTTTCCAATAATAAGAAAAAAAGTTAAGGAGAGAAAGAAATGTCACACTCATGAAGGAACCATTAATTATATTGCAAGGCAATAGTTGTTAGTACTGTTTAAAAATGCAACCCTTGCAGTAAGAGAATACAAGAAACCTGTACTTGAACACCAGAGTGTGTTTGCTTCTCTCCTTAGGCAGGTGGTCTTTTTCCTTTTCTTGCTTCTTCAGCTAATATTACTTAGTTTTTTTTTCTTTTCTCAAAATAGTACATAGAGTTCTCCTTGCTATGACCAAATGTCTGCTAAGAAATAGCTGTAAAGAGGAGAGATCTATTTTGGCACACAGCTGGATGACAGAGAGCATCTTGGCAGCTTTGGAAGCAGGGTGGCCAGAGCAGGAGGGGAAACCTGCAAGGGCACCTGGAGAATGAAGTTGCTTACTCACATCTCAGTGTACCAGGAGATGCAGGAAGGACAAGGAACAGCAGATTGGCAGTATGGGGCAGACTAGAGATTACAGTGAGCATCGCCTTGCTGTCTGCTTTCTCCATCTAGCCCCTGCCTACCAATTCGACAGCTCTCCCAAACAGTGGGGTTACTGGGGACCAGGTGTTCAAAGACATGGAGCCTTTGGGATAATGAAATCCGTAGAAGCTGTTGCCTTCTGTTCTCAAGTATCTCAGCTGTAGCGAGACACTATGGAGTAGAAGCTTCAGGGCTACTGCAATTCCCATTCTTCCGATCCTAGGACTGGTAAGGTGACCACAAAATGTGACAGAAAGGCAGGCGTTTAGTTCAGGCAAATGGTAAATGAAATGGGACTTTGGGATTACACTCAAAACGTGGTTGTCTTCAGAAAGCCCCGAGGTTTCATCTAGCTTTCTTAGTCTCTGAGTATCCCTCAGTGGTTCCTGCAATGGCTAAATCTTATGCTGTGTCTAAGGTGCTATCTTTCAATCTCTATCACATGGGTTCTAGTCACTGACACATAGACTTGCTATGGCTCCCAAATTTGGTGTGGTTATCCTTCTTGCTCATTGGAGGTTCCCATCCCTGAAACACAACCCAAGAGCTTGAGATCTTTTCATAAACGCAGGCCTCTCCATTCCTCCCCATTCTTTGTTCTTTTCCTTCCTCACCTGTGCAGAGATTGGACCCAGAGCCGTGGGCATGTTCCACAAGAGCTTTAACTCTGCATGCCCAGCTCTGTTATGAACTTCTAGTCTCACAAGAGATATTTATATTTCAACATCAACTCAGAGAATAAGGCCTGAACCCCTTGTATACCTGAATAATCACCTAGTCAATGACTGCAGTACTGTATATCTTGGTTTCATCTGCTATTGCACGATGTAAATCTGTTGGCAATCTGCTATCTCATCTTGGACTGAAGAGACTGACTGCCCCTTCCTATGGCTGCATGAGTCCTATTATTCTTAGTCCTTGAGACTTTGATAACCATATCTATATTTGAAGGAAGACTGGCAGCTGTTGCATGACCTTGTGGCTGATTTTCTGTTGTCCTACTTCCTGATCCATGTTCTCAGGGTGTGGATTATCTTGAAAGTGCTGCTATGCTGCTCATCAGAAGTCAGATTTTCTAAGTAACTCCAATGCTCACAACACTATGGTAGTTGTTATTTGGAAAAGCAAGATGCATGGTGATTATTTTGCCCCAATGAGGAAATAAAATAAAAATGAAATTACTAAGACAAAGTTGGGAATTGCATTTATGTATGATTGGATCAGTTAAATTTTACTGATGATTAGCTGGGTGAATTATCTCTGAAAATATAAGCAAATCAGTAACTACTAGAAGGAAATCAGAGTAGAATGTATGGGAGAACACAGAGTGTATAATACTCTGCACTACCCTGATTTCTGGCCTTCCAGAACAGATACCATCATTCCTCAGCTGAGGCATTCATATTTCCGCTCCAACCTTACTTTTACGGTTGGAATTGAACTTGACCACAGAAAGCTGTTTCTCTAGGACTGAAGACTTGGTTAAGGGTATTCTATAACCTAGCATGTTTAGCCTTATTCAAGTCTCATGAAGTGCCAAATTGAGAAGGCAATAAATGTTTTCCTCTTTGTCCCCTTGTCTCAATTGGGGCACCTCTGACAGTCCATGCCAAGGATATCCTTAGGATTGGTTAACTACTCTGCTGAAACTTGGGTGTTGTTCATCTTCTGGTTTGATTCCTTCCACACCCTCATTGTGAAGTGTTGATCCCAAGAGCAGTCTGGAAAAAATGCCAGCTTTACATCTAGTGATACTTGGATGTCTGAGTTGGACTTTCGGCCATGACCAGGGCCATGGGATCTATCGCATGCTGTTAAAATCATGTCACTTCTGTGCCAATCTTTTGGGTCATTTTCTTTTACTGATGAATCCCAAATTACTTTGTTGGTTAAATAGCCTGGTATGACAACTTGAGCAGAGAAGCATAAAAGTTCCTTTGACATGTCCACATGAGGTCTCCCAAGGCCAAACTTTCACACATCCATCTTAGTTCAATCCAGAGATGCAGCATGATCCATACCTGTGGAAGAGTCTTGTGTACTAGCAACGGGATGTCTTTCTGACCTCGGTGCTTGCCAGTTCATTTTCTTTTGTGGCACTGTATTCTTTTTTTCTTTAAGTAAACATGTTATATGAGAATACTCTATTAAAATTCACGAGTTCTTTAAATATCTCTACACAGGAAACCTTTTCAATTCCTTAGCAAACTTTCCCAATAAGAACCTTGGTCTCAGAGCATCTTTACACAGGGTCCCTGTCCTGTGAACAAAATAAACTTTTGGAAAGTGTAGGAATCTTGTGTGTTGGGGTCCAGATGGTCCGAAGTTCCTTTCTCAGGAACAAATACTGACCCAGAAATGGCCCCATGACTGGAAAACTGCAAGAAGTAGATAAAGCCCAGGAGGAATGTCCTCCTGAGCAACAATGCCACAAGGGCAGAACAGTTCAGAAGGAAGAACTCGTAAAAGGGCTTCAATGAGCCCTTTTCCTGAAGCTTTGCTAGCAGGGTGTCTCTTGTAACTAATTCAACAATATGTAAACACTAATGTGGAAAATCCTTGAAGTGGATCCTGACTCTTGTGTCTCTGCCTACTGATATCCTATCTTGGAGGTTCTTGTGGTGCTTATGGGTGGCCTGGCTGTGATTCAGCTCAAGTCTGGAGTTGTCAAGGGTGCTTGTGAAGATCTTCTCTCTAGGGTTCTTTAATCTCACTTTTCCTTCTGTCTTTTCTATGAGTTAAACCTTGTCCTTCAAGATTCCTCTGTTAAAATTCTAAGCACTAGAAGCTCAGAATGAGGTTTTGGGAGACAAGGCCATTACAGGCGTAATAGTTAATTAAGTGTTGATGATGCCAAGAGTACTCTAGACCCTTAACTGGATGCAGCCAGGGTTCTTAAATAAAGGGGATACATGGATGCACACACACACACACACACACACACACACACACACAGAGAGAGAGAGAGAGAGAGAGAGAGAGAGAGAATACCATGTAAAACTAAAAGCAGGCATCAGGCAGATGCAGCAGAAGAAAGGATCACCAAAGATGGATGACATTAATACCAAGAGGGAGGAAGGGTGTGAAGATAAATTCTCACAGACTTCAGAAACAACTAATCTTGCCATCCCCTGCTGTAGGATTTCTGTCCTGCAGAACGCTAAGACAGCAGCCCAGTTTGTAATTCTTTGTTATGGTAATACTGGAAAACGAATATAGCCTTTGCTTAAGATTCAATCCCCAATGAAGTAATTCAGATTTAACTGTGTATCAAACAAACAAAAAACAATCTTGTCAATAACAGGAGACAAAGCATCAGACTGTCAGAAATGGCATTGACATTGTAGTCCTGTTGATTAGGGGACAAATATTCCCCTACATGGAAAATAAGAATACAACACTGCTTTCAAACAAGTTGTAAGGATGGCACTATATTCTCTGAGTTGTAGCAGAGCATCTATGTGTAAATACCATTAGGAGGTTAGAAATTTAGGATCTGAGCATTAAGAGAAAGGCATATTTTAGGTAAAAAACTGATTATTTTATAAAGCTAAATTTGAGGAAGTTAGATTTTTAATCATTAGCTGTGGTATTAACGAGCTGCTTCTTGTGTGGATGTGGTGGCTTCCGGAAAAAAAAAAGTGCTTGGGAAACTGGGAGAAGCACCTCCCATTTGTGGCTAATAGCTAAAAGTTTCTAGGCCTCCACCAGGGATGAAAGAAGTTTACTACCAAATTTTGGGTGTCTAATTTTATAGTAAAAAATAATATGCCAAAAATATATTCAAAAGAGGAAATTCAGCAGAGAACTGAAATTAAAATCTAGTGCCAAGACAATTCACTGGAGGGAAGAATAGACTTTTAAGCAGATAGCTGTAAGACAATTGGAAATTTGCATTCCAAGGAATGAAGATGCATGTGTAGCTCACACCACATTTAAAATTAATTTAAAAAATGAACCAAATACCTAAATAAAAAAGATAAACTTATTCTTCCTAACTTCATAATAAACAATCATCTCCAATCATGACAGTAGCAATGTAAACAAGAAGTTACCGAGATATCAACAAAATGAACATTTAGGATGTCTAACAGCTTAGCTGGGTGTCCTGGAGCGTGACATTTATACCAGCAATAGAATACAAGGCAGGCAGGTCTCTGTGCATTCAAGGCCAGACATGAGTTCCAAGATAGTCAGGGTTATGTAGAAAGATCCTGTCTTGAAAAAGGAGAACAAAACAAAACAAAAATATCTTATAGTTTAAAGGACAGCTCTAAAATGTGCAATTAAAATCAGCCAAATAATTACATGTATATGTTTTTCAAAGAAGCTACACAAATATTTGAGTGGGTAAATAAAAATGTTTTTACATAACTAGCAATGACAGAAAGGCAAAACAAAATCTGTGACAGGAAGGACATGGACTGGAATGGCGGGAAGAAAACGGAAGAGAACAGTAAGTGTTCACTGTGATATGTTAGCAAGAGGAATGGCCAGTTTGCAAAAAAGCCTTTTCCTTAAAAGATGAGACTATTATATAAGTTATATCCACCACGTGCTACTAAATGATAGGTAATAAGAACATAGGTCTATACAACAATTCACACACCAATTTTCAATACAGCGTTATTCATATGGCAAAAATAGGGAATCAAGTCAAATGTGTATCAACTGATAAATGGATATAAAATTTGGTATGTCCTTTATATCATAACATTATATGGCAATAAAAATTTAGATTCTGATTTATACTACCTTAAGGCATTAGTAAATAAAATGGGATGATGTATTGTGTGATTCCATGTACTTAAATTGTCCTGAATAGATTTACCCAGTGACAAAAACTAGTCAGTAGAGCTGCCTGCTGAAGGATTATGGAGTAGTGTGGTACAGCACATTGTAGCTCTGGAGTGTGGGGTTTCTCACTTAAGTGACCCAAATAATACTAACAGTCATTTAAGTATACCTTTGTAATGGGTGAGTAATATGGTATGAAAGTTAACTCTAAATAAAATTGTTTAAAAGTCTGGGACAAGGATGGAGTTCTGGGGGTAGACATAGGCATGAGAAATGAGCTATCCTTTTATCTTTGGGAAAGAGCAGGATCAAATGTACAGCACAGGCAAAGTGTCTATGATGCCAATGTGAAGAGTTGTCTTCAGTGAGGAATCCATGAAAACATGGAAAGATTTTAATATTTTAATAGATATTACTCATTCCCATAAACTGGTACCCTCAGAAATAGTGATTTTTAACAATGGTTTTGGTGCAGGGGTTTGGTGACCTTAATTTTTTTTCTTCTTCTTTTGTTTGAACCTATTACAAATCATCCTATTATGGTTTTATTTAATATGTAAGCTATTTAGCTATGTATAAAATATTGTTTTTAAAACTTAATAAATAATTATGAAATGTCCTTTATTAAGCCACTTCTTTGTCTTTCAAGTTTATCTTAGCCAGATCTCACAAGTTTTCACAATTTCAGCTGTCTGAGAAGTCTAATGTTATCTTCAAGCACCAGTCCTTTATTTCTACATTTTAAATTTCAAATCCTATGCAAAGATATCTATTTTTTAATTTTATTTTATTATTTTGTTTTTGTTTCCCCAAGACATGTGAAAGTTGTACAAGAGTAGGCTCTCGTCTGGTTCCTTCTTCTGTGTCGCGATATCTTTGGGACAAAGATGGAAGTTGCGGCTAAGCAATAGCTGTGCCATGCTTCAAAGAACACTCCCAGATACACACACAAAGAATCCTGCGCCCTAGCCCACAGACTCCTGATGAGGAACAGAGTGGCAGGAAGACAATTGGCTTCACCTGTGCTGTCAACCTTTACTTACCCTGGTAGTTTCCATGTACTTGTAAAGTTTTCCCCATTAAACAAGAAAAATGAGTTTCACAGCTTCCTCCCAGTGGGTGTCTGGAATTGTGGATAGTGGAGAACTTGGAAGCTAGTATGATTTTACAATACATACATTCTGATGATGAAATGGAATTCACCTTTACAAGATGGACTTATATTCGTTTGGATATGTGAGTGCTTCGCCTGCATGGAAGCGCGCTGTCTCTGTGCCTAGTGCCTGCAGAGAGCAGAAGGCAGCTGTGGAGCTCTAGTTGCGGAAGGGTTCTAAGCTGCCATGCTGGGAACTGAACAGGGTTCTCTGTAAGAGCATTGAGTGGGAATTACCACCCAAAGATGTCAGCAGACACGATCATCTCATTTCTGTTGTCACCATTCTTTCTTCATTATCTCCTGTTTCTTCTTTCTTTTCATTTTTCCCCCTATTCTTTGTTGCTGCCTTCAATATAGCAGATTCCACTCACATGCTATCCAGATCCAAAACCTCCCTGGCAGCTGGGCATGGTGTCGGTAGTCACCTCATTGTCTTGCTAATGTCCCAGAGTTTAACCACAAGTGGTGGCACCTGAACACAAAGACTAAGTAAGGAAAAACTTACCCCAATTCTCTGGAAATGGAAAGCAGTGGTGATTTTACCTGTAGACTTGTCTCTTAAAAAAAAAAAAACAAAAAACTAACAGTGTTGTTTTTTTTAACACCAGTTAAAAAAGTATTTTTTATTTATTTATTGATCTAATTGAAAATAAATGACATAAGAGAATGGAAACAATTATATTACTGACACTTAAAATCATACCTCACTATTCCAAGGTAAAAATAACTGAGTACAACAGATCTGGCTTTGATTTGTAATACTGAAAAACAGAGCCACAAACTTCATCTATTTCAATCCTTCCTACTTTTCTCTATTCAACACCACACACACCCAACTTATGACAGATCAGATATAAAAACTGCATGATTTATGTTTTGTTCTCTTTGTTCTACATAACTTTAGATCCATAATTTGTATTTTTTTTCATATGCCAGGTCACACAGACTTTTAGACAACCTTTCAAGCCCCCCATCCCAAATGTGGCAATCTACTCTGGGAAGAAATGGTTAAATACAGTTTGAGCAGAGATTTTGCAACCTAACGCTTTCCTCCCAGCCAAGGTGGACTGTGCACTGGAGGAGGAACCCAAGTGAAGAAGGAGAACAAATAAATCAAAACATTCAATGATTTACATTCTTTTTATACATACACAAAAATATTTTACTTAACCACTGAAGTCTAAAAGATCATCAAATAAATAAGCTTGAAAGAGAAATTGTGTCCTCTTTGTATAGCTGAGCTCTATGTTTCCCAATGTAAAACAAGGAAAGTGCCAACTCAGGGGAAGAAATGGTGACTAGACATGAGATGTAGATATACTGACTCCTTAGAATCAGGAAGCACCCTAATTTATGAATGCTGCTACCATGCTAACTGCCTTTTAATTCCAGGAGCACAGTTGTGTACACACAGGGAGGGAGGATTGAGAGAGGTTTGGCTATAATAAATCAGTTTATTTTCACAGATCTGAAATCATAGCTTTATAATTCCTTTGAAACAGAAGAAATTCTGTTAATCTCACTTTATCTCCATAGCTGCCTCATCTTGGCTGCATTTATCAAACATATTTCTATTTCATCTCTTTTTATCCATTTTCTCCACTCTCAATTTTCCTTTTCAATCCTCTACAGTGGTGTAAGAAAGAATGCCTTTCCTAAGTATTATTTGTTTTAACATACCTAACTCAAGAGTCATAAGCGAGTAGTGTGTCAATCCAACACAGGTGCCTACACTCTTGGGCTGGCATGTTATCTTTCAGGGTCTCACACGGACCAACATCCCTTTTACCTATCAGATAATCAGCTTTACTCCTTTCATAGTTGAAAGCCTTGCTCGTCTACTGGAAATGCCCTTCCATTCACCATGCATCCTTTTTTGATAATTCTCAATGCCTGAGACACTCCAGCTAAATCCTTACTCCCTTTCACTTTGAGAATCATGACTGCTGTTTATCTACCAGGTTGAGATTTGGAAAATTTCACTTGACTTAAATAATGAAAGAAAAAAAAATTGAGTCTTCTTTTAATGAAACAAAGTCTAATATTGGTTATATCTTAATTAAACATGACACACACATACACAGACACACACACAGATGCAGATACACACACACATACACACTTAAAGAAATTGAAATTCTTTACCCCTTGGAGAATCTCAAACAGAGCTAAGTCCTAAACTTTCCAGTCAACCTGACTTCACCCTCCTTTAAGTCATCTTTGTTTTTCCTTTGAGCTATATAGCATTTTATATATATATATATATATATATATATGTGTGTGTGTGTGTGTGTGTGTGTGTGTGTGTGTGTGTTCCCATTATTGTCTTGAGTGTCATTTTTGATATATTAATGAAATGTGTAAAGACATTAAGCTTAGGTGCCATACCATTTCTCTTATTATCTCTGTCTAGCCTAAGGCCAGGCGTACTATATATTTAAATGTTGCATGGAAAGGCTGCTTGTTTGTCCCGGCCACCCACCAATCTGTAACAGGAAGGCTGCTTGCTCATTCCCAGCTGCCTGGCTAGCTCAGTCAGTAGAGCATGAAACTCTTAATCTGTTTGTGCCCCACGCTGGGTGCCAATCTGTAACAGGAAGGCCACTTGCTCGTTCCCGGCTGCTCGGCTAGCTTAGCCCCAAAATAACCACACAGAAACTGTTTTCATTAAATCACTGCTTGGCCCAGTAGCTCTAACTTCTTATTGGCTAACTCTTACATCTTAGTTTAACCCATTTCTATTAATCTGTATATCGCCATGAGGCAGTGGCTTACTGGCAAAGATTCAGCATGTCTTATTCTGGCAGCGGCTCCTTGGTGGCTCTCTGACTCTGCCCTTCTTTCTCCCAGCATTCAGTTCTGTTTTCCCTGCCTACCTAAGTTCTGCCCTACCAATAGGCCCAAAGCAGTTTCTTTATAAACCAATGAAAGTAACACAAAGACAGAAGGACCTCCTACACTTAAACTTCCATTTCCGGTTCATACTGCTCAATATCTTGAAATTTCTAGCATCTAAAAATGTGTCTGTTTGAATTATAACTGCTAAACCAATACTTTGTAAAAAACCAAACACTGATAATTCATCTATATTTATTATAGAAAGAAAATTATAGTCAAGGCTTTGAATATATTTTGTGCACATGTAAAAATAATCAGCAATTTAACTTTAGGGATAATGATCTAGTTGTTTTTGAGCTGTGTGAGGTTTTCAAGGTAACCACTATCATATATTTAGGGATTATTCCCTGTGCATTATTGCTTCAGAGTCTCTGTGGCACATTCATCAAATTGTTGCTTACAATCTACCACAACTTGTTTTTCCAGCACTAATTTAGCCTGTCACAAATTATCACTTGTTCAAAAAAAAAGAGTCCATGAATAACAGTTTCCACTCATCTTGCCAAACCTGTGAAGAACATTTCATTTGTTCTTCCAAAGCTAATGTTTACCTTTTAAAATAGACAAGACTTTCATTTGAAGTCTGATACTTTATTTTTGTTTACTGGTTTAAGGGAAATATTTGGCCCCTGTTACTCATATAGACACTGCCATGACTTTCACTGACCTTTGTATAAAATAGAATTGTGAAATAAATGAACACAAACACTGATAAGAGTAAAATTATTCCCCTACTATTTTAACATCTAGCTGAAGTACCTTCTATTTATACAGATGTGGAAAATATTCACTCTTAGACAAATACTAATTTAATCAGGAAAGAAAAAAAGTTTTGTTTTCTAAATAAAGATATCCATTCCGAATAAGATTCTGCCTCTCTTTCATTTTAGAACATTCTAGAAAAAACAAAAGCCTTCTGGAATTTTATTTATTCAATTGGTTTTGAAATATATTGCTCAATAGAGGCTATTTTGGTTGTTATTGTTGTTAAAAAGAGTCAACATATTATTTAATTTCTCAGTAACTGAAGCACACTTACTACACATCAGCTTGTTCCTTCATAAAGCACCACGCTGGCCTCAGACGTACATAATAAATGTTCTTTAAAGATAATGAATGCTTTGAAGCACTTTCTTGATTTATGTTACAGGCTCACCAACTGTTCCCAGGGAAAATGAGGTGGACTGGTTCCAAATACGCCCTTCTCACCTTCCTGCTCACACCTTTCTTTCCTGCCAAAGTCTTGTTTTCACAGTTGTACTTTGTTACTGATGCTCATTCTGTGTGGTCCTTTTCTAATAAGGAAATAGAAGTAGAGAAACACCCTGATTGATTTTCTCCTTTACTGTAATCCTGGCCTCCTGAGAATTTGGAGGTCAGTGATTTACTCAGCGTTCCTTCTTCCCACTTTCCCCCAATGACTTTATTGGATGGAGAGCCCAGGGCACTGCCTCCTGACTCCAAGATGAAGAGGATGTCTGGCATAGCACATTTCCCTGGGTGTGCACCTGCAATTCCAGTGCTGTGGTGTAACTGTCATGCCGTGAGACATTTTGTTCTTTTTTTTTTTAACAAATTAATTGGGTGCTCACTAAAATACCAGGTCACTGTCCTGAACAGACAGGGCAAATGGTCATCTGCATGAGGAGAATCAAAAGGATTCCCAGAAAAGTGTAGAGCACAGCCATAGATGGTTTGTGACTTAGAGACTACCTTAGCCAGTTATTCATTCTGCCATGATACAGATTGATAGTGGAAAACATTCCTCATTTAAGTTATCACTCAGACATACTATAGGAGAGAAGGCTTAAGTGCGATACTTCCACAATACTACTGGGTCAAGCTAAAGTCAAAGAGCAGATATTCTGGGCATTTAAACCAGTTAAAAACAAATAAAGAAACTAGACTGCTGAACTTACTGAATTTTCAGGCTGCCATTAGTACCTGCTTCGGAGTATCAAAGGGCAATGCACCTCACAGTCTCTAGTGTCTTTTGTTATGCAATCTGGGGCCCTGGGCTATAAATACAGTTAAAATTGGCAACGGGGCCAATAAAACTCCTACAGAAATTATTGTAGGCAACCAAAAGTGAAACAAATCAGCTTAAATTTAGATTGGGGAAATTAGCCATGGGAACTTGAGTTATTTCATGATGTCTACCGAGTCTGAGAAATTGTGACTCCAGTTGTGTTTTTCTAAGTGAATTTTGTTTGTTTTTCCCCTTTTATTAAAAATAGATTCATTTCTCAGACTATATATGCTGATTACAATTTCCCACTCCTTCTACTCACGAGAATCAGAGACCCACCTGTTCTTACACTCAAGAATCCCATAGAAATACTGAACTGAAAGATATTGTAGTGGTTTGGATAGGAATGCCCCATAGACTCATGTCTTTCAAAGACTGGCCCAGGGAGAATGGCACTATTGGGAGGTGTGGCCTTGTTGGGGTAGGTGTGATCTTGGAAGACGTGTTCCTCTGTGAGGGTAAGCTTTGAAGTCAAAGATGGTGAAGATCAGCCTAATGTGGTCTTCACTTCCGTTGCCTGTAGATCAAGATGTAGAACTCTCAGGTCCTTCTCCAGCACCATGCCTGAATGCCTCAATGTTTCCCACCATGATGATAATGGACTAAGCCTCTGAAACTGTAAGACAGTCCCAGTGAACTGTTTCCCTTTATGAATTTTGCTGTATCTTTTCATAGCAATAGAACAGCTCTAATACAGTGTAGAGGAACATGTCAGCCCTGTGCTGGCTGCCTCAGTCTTTCTGAGTTCATATGAGCTTTGCTCAGTTGGTTTGGAGGACTTCCTTCTCTTGGTGTCCTCCATCACCTCTGGCTCTTGTACTCGTCCCACCTTCTCATCCATGGGATTCCTTGAGTGACTCTAGGTTTGTGACCGAGTTAGAATTTGGTTGGTAACAATCACAGCAGTGACAGCTTTTTATTTCCTCATTGTGTGCTGTCCCTAAGAGCTGAGCAGTCCTCACCTTTCTCAGTCCTCACAGTGATTCTTCTGGGCACTGTACCAACAATAACAAAGATTGCCTTCAAAAATGATCATGTACCTGAAAACTTAAAACAACAAAAGTTTCTGCATCCATACCTCTGGAATCTAAAATTCTGAAACCCAGTAAGAACATAGCACCTCTGCCTCTGAGAGAGTGCTCATTCTTTGTGTCTTTCATCTTTCGGGGCTGCTGGTATTACTTAACTTGGGGCTATATCATTCTGGTCTCTTCCTGTTACCTTGGTGCCTTCTGTCCCATGTAGTTCCTACCTCACATAAGTCTTATAAGGACAGTTGTCATTCAATTTAGAACCTACCCAAACGTCCACATAGATATCTTATTTCCAGATCTTTAGCTTTTAATCAAATCTTCAAAGTCCTTCCATCCTCTCAGCCCAGTGAACATTTCCAGCTTATCTTAGAAGGCCACAAATTAGACTCTGCAGGTAATACCTGCTAAAAACTGGTACCTAACATTTACTGGAGTATGTTCCATGACAAGATTATCATACCAGGTAAAGTCATTTACATATACTGTGCTACCTATTTAATGTTTATAGCATCCTGGATGTCAGGTATCATTGCGATTACTGGCATGTTACATATAATAAAACCCTTCTTATTTGCTTAAAATTTCATACACCACATAGTCATTCACTTATGGGAATCATCTGAGAAAGAATACAGGATAAATTAAAACATTCACTTGGTTAGATTGTTTTAAGAAGAAAAAAGTAAGGGAGAAGAAAGAATGCTATGAATAGCTTACATTTTTCAATGCATGGTTAGGGAAGGTCTTATAGAAGAAATGGAAGCGAAAAGGAGACGAGCAGAGGAGCCTTGAAGGTGCCTGGGAGAAGCAAATTTTAGGCAGAAATAAAAGCTATGAAAACCGAGGCATGATCTGTAACAAAAGAAAGAAGGGTTTTAGTGATATCTTGTGTGGGTGTGTGGATTGCCATGGGAAACATTGATTCTTTTAGAGGAAAATCTAAGATTCAGATACTGAAAGTGATAGTTGGGTATAGCTGGAGTAACATATAATACTCTAGAGATGGAAGGTCTGCAGGCAGGAGAAAAAATTGGAAGCCATTATCATTTAAGAACTCTAAATCCAGTGTTCCTTCCTCCTTTCCAGGAGGAAATGATTAAAGCAACAGGATGTTTTTTTGTGTGTGTTAAAAGTGCCAATTCATGTCATGTTGACAATTGCATTTTTTTCAAAAAAGAAGGATTTAGATTTTAGAGTTGGTTTTAATATTGGCACACTCAACGCATTTCACAAAATGAAAACACGTGTTCGTAGACATATAAAATAAGCTTAGATGGCCTGCATCATTCTTTCTAAATTCATGGACTCAGATGTGGGGTATGCTCATTGTCAAAATGCCATTTGTCTTCTGTCATTAGGGTGAGGAGGATCTGAGCCTAGTTCCTTAGCTTCCTCTGCAGCAGAGCAAGCAGGCCTAAAACATCAACTTAAGTAACTCAACAGATCCCAGAAAGCAGACAATCTGAAAAAACAGAGCCTAATATGGTTCCTATAACTGGAAGTGAGATAGTTTCTTTTTTCTACTACCAATTTTGACATCTAATAAAATAAGATATTCCAAACAGGAAACCTAAGAAAACCCTTTTTAAATTATTATATAATTCTTGACAGTGATAATTATCAGACAATACCAAATAAGCACTAAGTTCAAAGAAAACTGAGTAACTGTTGACTCTTTCTGCCATTTATTAGTTCATATTCTTCTGTCTTGCCATCTAGGGAGTGGACCTTTTGGTTCAGAGAAAATTCTTGCTGAATACTATATATGTCCAGGTGTTGGAATTGTGTTTATAGCAGTTTATTGATCAGTTATGAAACTTCTTGAATCTCAATATCCATGCATTTGTCTTTGCCACAGGAGGAGATTGGAGGAGGGTTTAGACTGTGCTGGACCTCAATCAAAGTTTTTGGAGAATACTGTCCATGTGGACACCATTTGTTTTTTTTTTTTGTTTGTTTTTTATTTTATTTTATTTTTTTCCATACATTGTTTTGTTTTATTTTTTCCATTCAAGAACATAATTAAAGAAATAAAATTTTTACCTTTCTTCCCCTTCTCCCGGTCCCCTCCCACTACCCCCC
>PVIU01010048.1:0-72303 GCA_004026605.1 Ondatra zibethicus
CCTTCCTTCCTTCCTTCCTTCCTTCCTTCCTTCCTTCCTTCGTCTCTCTCCTTTCTTTCTTTTTAGTTTTGACAAATGTAACATGCCATTGTATATGCTTAACAAGGAGGAAACAAGGCCATTCTGTATTCTTTGAAGCTTTTCTGTCAACCTAAATTATTAAAAATTTAAAAACTCAGGCTTTTTTGTTCTCTGCACAAATAGTTCTCTCTGTGTCTTTCTAGTTCTATCTCATTCTCTTTCTTTCTTATCTTTAGCCCAGGTTAGCTTTGAGCTCCCTATATAGCTAAGAATGACCTTGAACTTCTGACTTTCTGCCTTTACCTCCTGAGTATTGTGATTGTAGGCATGCACCACCACAACTGTATAATGCTGTTGGGACTCAACCCAGGGCCGTGTGCATGCCAGGCAAGTGCTGTGCGAACTGAAACACATCCTTAGCTTACTCCCATGTTCTTCATGTACCTGGCCACACCTTTAGTATTGACCTTCCGTGTGCTTTTAAAAAAATTAGTGTATTCTTCACTGAATGTCTATGCTTCTAATATTATGACTTAGATACAAAACTTCAGAATCTTATTTCTTAAGGGGAAATGGTTCCAGTGCTAATTTATCATCAAATTCTTGACAATTGACCATGGCTTATGAAAATTAGAAGAGGGTCAATATATTTAACCTAATTATTGACAAAGTAACTTATAAGCACCCATAATGGCAAGCCACCATTATAGTTATAGATGGGCACAAAACTGATGGATGGTGAAACAATAGATTTGATTTTGAGGAGGAATGAACGAAAGGGTCTTTAGAAGTAGTTTTACTAATATTCTTCAAAGTGAGGTAGTGTCTTTGTAGTATCCTTGATGGATGGAAAACTGTTTGCTTTCTATCTATCTATCTATCTATCTATCTATCTATCTATCTTTTTAAAAAATATTTCTTATGGTTTATTTAACTTTATTTTATGTGCATTGGTATGAAGGTGTCAGATCCCCTGGAACTGGATTTTCAGACAGTTGTGAGCTGCCATGTGGGTGCTGGGAATTGAACCGGGGTCCTTTGGAAGAGCAGTCAGTGCTCTTAACCGCTGAGCCATCTCTCCAGCCCTATCTATCTATCTTTTATGTGCATTGGTGTTTTGCCTGCATGTGTGTCTGTGTGAGACTGTCAGATCTTGGAGTGACAGACAGTTGTGAACTGCCATATGGGTGCCTGGAATTGAACCTGGGTCCTTTGGAAGAACAGTCAGTACTCTTATTTTATTTTTTATTGTTTTATAAATAATACCATTCAAAATTTCCACTTCCTCCCATCCTCCCATTTCCCTCTCAGTTTTCCACTCACCCTCCCTCCTCCCCCTCCAGTCCTCAGAGGGGGCAGGGTACCCTGCCCTATGGGAAGTCCAAGGCCCTCCCCCCTCCATCCAGGCCTAGGAAGGTGTGCATCCAAACAGACTAGGATCCCCAAAAGCCCATACATGCAGTAGAAACAAATCCCAGTGCCATTATTATTGGCTTCTTAGTCAGCCCCCATTGTCAGCCACATTCAGAGAGTCTGGTTTGATCTCATGCTCGTTCAGTCCCAGTCCAGCTGGCTTTGGTGAGCTCCCATTAGATCAGGCACACTGTCTCAGTGGGTGGACCAACCCCTCTTGGTCCTGACTTCCTTGCTCATATTCTCCCTCCTTCTGCTCTTCAACTGGACCTTGGGAGCTCAGTCCAATGCTCTGATGTGGGTCTCTGTCTCATATCTCTCCATTGCCGGATGAGGGTTCTATGGTGATATTCAAGATATTCATCAGTGTGACTATGGGACAAGGCCAATTCAGGCACCCTCTCCTCTACTGCCCAAGGACCTAGCTGGGGACATCCCCGTGGATACCTGGGAACCCCTCTAGAGCCAAGTCTCTTGCCAATCCTATAATGGCTCCCTTAAGTAAGATATCTTCTTCCCTGCTCCCATATCTGCCCTTCCTCCATCTCAACCATCCCACTCCCCCAAGCTCTCCCCAATCCTCCCCTTTTCCCTTCTTTCTCCTCCCTTCCCCCCACCCCACCCTCACCCCTACCCCCATACTCCCAACTTTTGCCCTGCAATCTGGTCTGCTTCCAATTTCCAGGAGAATCTATATATGTTTTTCTTTGGGTTCAACTTATTATTTAGCTTCTCTAGGATCACAAACTATAGATTCAATGTCCTTTGTTTATGGCTAGAATTCACTAATGAGTGAGTACATACCATATTCATCTTTTTAGGTCTGGGTTATATCACTCAAGTTAGTGTTTTCTATTTCCATCTATTTGCATGCAAAATTCAAGATGTCATTGTTTTTTACCGCTGAGTAGTACTCTAATGTGCCACACTTTCTTTATCCATTCTTCCATTGAGGGGCATCTAGGTTGTTTCCAGGTTCTGGCTATTACAAATAATGCTGCTATGAACGTAGCTGAACAAATGCTTTTGTAATATGATTGGGCATCTATTGGGTATATTCCCAAGAGTGGTATTGCTAGATCTTGAGGTAGGTTGACTCCCAATTTCCTGAGAAACTACCACACTGATTTCCAAAGTGGTTGCACAAGTTCACATTCCCACCAGCAATGGATGAGAGTTCCCCATACTCCACATCCTCTCCAGCATAGGGAATCGTTGGTGTTTTGATTTTAGCCATTCTGACAGGTGTAAGATGGTATCTCAAAGTTGTTTTGATTTGCATTTCCCTGATCACTAAGGAAGTTGAACATGACTTTAAGTATCTTTTGGCCATTTGAACTTCTGTTGAGATTCTCTGTTCAGTTCAGTACCCCATTTTTTAATTGGGTTATTTAGAATTTTAATGTCTAGTTTCTTGAGTTCTTTATATATTTTGGAGATCAGACCTTTGTCTGATGTGGGGTTGGTGAAGATCTTCTCCCATTCAGTAGGTTGCCTTTTTGTCTTAATGACATTGTCCTTTGCTTTACGAAGTTTCTTAGTTTTAGGAGGTCCCATTTATCTATTGTTGCTCTATTGTCTGTACTCTTAACCACTGAGCCATCTCTCCAGCCCCAGATATTTGTTTTTGCTTAGTCAGCTGACTCTCTCCCTCTGCTGAGAGAAAGGTACTGTGGTTTTCAATCCTGGCCAACCTGTGTCTGTTTTACGTGATTGCCTTCCTTAAAAATTTAAAACAAGGAATTTGCAGCTTTGGCTTTCTAGTCCTTGGTTACTTTACTCAGTATAGTACAGTGGTTCTCAATCCTCCTAATGCTGTGATCCTTTAATACAGTTTCTCAAGTTGTGGTGACCCCCCCAACCATGGAATTATTTTAGTTGTTAATTCATAACTGTATTTTTTGTTACTGCTGAGCTGTAGTGATATCTGATATGCAGGATATCTGCAATGCACCCCTGTGAAAGGATTGTTTGACCCCCCCCCAAAGGGGTTGTGACCTGCAGGTTGAGAATCACTGGTATAACATTTTCCTAGCTCCATCTACTTACTTGCAAATTTCATGGGTTAGCTTCCCTTATAGCTAAATAGAATTCCACTGTTTGCATGCACCACATTTTCACTCTTTGTTCAGCAGCTGAAGGGTGTTTAGGTTGTTTCCATTTCTTAGCTGTTGTGTGTAGAGTGGGAATGAGCATGACTGGGCAAGCATCTGTGGACAGGATGTGCAGTCCTCTGGCATGTGGCATGTGTGTAGGAGTGGAATAGTTGGGTCATATGGCAGTTCTACATGTAGCCCTTTAGGATTCTCCTCACTCATATCTAAAGTGGCTGGGCCAGTTTTGAATCCCCTATCAGTGAATGGGGATTTCCTCACACACTCTTTAACATTTGCTGTTAGTTGTTTTCTTGAACTTAGCCACTCTGACTGGAGCCCTGAGTCTTCAGATGTGAGTATATAACCTGGTAACTCCAGAAACCAGGAAAGCAAAAAATGGGAGGAGGTGCTTTAGAGAGGGGGATAGTAAGAAATGGGTGCTATAAAGGGAGAATGGGTAAACCAAAGGGGAGGGAGTGGAGAGTGGGGAGGGTAGCAGAGTGGAGGAGGGAGGAAGGACACATAACACTAAGCATATTTTAAAAAGCCATAGGGAAATAATATGTTTACTTAAAATACATACATACTATAAAGTGTATATGTACACACATGTTTTAAATGGAGTTATGCCTCATGGGATGATAATGCCTCCCCCAGAACCATAGACTATCTAACAATATCTCCAGTGTTATATATGGGGAATTTCTTTTGAGTTGCCGATAAGAGGGGTACAAGAGACTCCTCAAATAACAGAGGCTGTTGCCGTTGTCCTTTGTTTCCTCCCAGAACGTGAAGCTAAGACCCCATTTCTGAAGACACCACATACTTTGAACATAGGACTTAGAGGATTCGAGCGGGAATTGATCTTGAAGCTTTCTCCATGAGACCTAGCTCTCATAATATTAGGTGTTATGCAAGCTCCCAAGGGAGAAAAGCAATTAATAGCCCTATTTGGCTATAAAGGTTGCAAACCACAAGAACATGGTATAGCCATGGCTCACCAAAGGGATAGCTGCCTCTATTTGGAAAGAATTCCCTTCTTCCTCACGGTCTACCTGTCTGAAGTATAATGGGGCTCTTCAGAGAGTTTCCATGCTTTCACACTTGCTGAACACGCATTAGGCCCTCTTGTACGCTGAATTCAGTTTTGACACTAGTGTGATAACCTGTGATAACTTGGGTCTTTGGACTTGTTTTGTACCTGTGTTGAGAATTCTCACACCAGTCATGTCCTTGAAGACACCTTCCACTCTGGCTCGATGTGTTAAAGAATACCAAATAGTTTTAAGTGAATAATTGAATGAATGGGTGGATAGAAAGACAGGTAAATGGGCATTCTGCCATAAAGCCACAACCCAATCATGAACTTAGTGAGTGTCTCATCTCCTCCTTCTGGTTAGACAAAGAGATACTGCTGGATTCCTAAGGGCTTCCATCCCAGGCATGTTTTCAGATTCCTTGAAAGGACAGACAAAAGCGATTTCTGTTCATGATGCTTACTCAACAATTCAACACAAGTAGGAGAAATGAAGCAGATTTGTCCTCCATAAGTCAAGCTATTGAACTAGGAGCCTACTGTTTGTCTCCTTAGTTCTTGAAGTTCAGGTATGACAACTAGATGAAAGAGTTGCCTGATATCTTCTATGCCTTTTGTGATCCTACATGTCTGCATACCCTTTAATAGATTATTGAAATTGTGACTTTAGTGGCTGATTGCTATATAGAGAGAGTCCTTTTTCGCAAAGTCTTGGGACAAGCTTTGGCCTTAAAACCTTGATCCACAGTGGAAATATAATACTGTCTCCTCTTTTTGATGTTCTTTTCTCTACCATAATTCTTATTTATTATAGCTGTGAATTTTTATTCATTGTAGAGCTCTTTCTGTTGATACTGACTTTGCGGAATCCCCTGGTTTTCCTGGGTATGCTTTATGAAGAATGCAAAAATATCACACCTCTTGGGAAACCATGAGATATGTATTCAGCATTGTTATATAAAAAGCATTTGTTCTTGCCTGAGCCCTCCTAAAGTACTTCCTGGATGCTTGAGGCCTGTGTGAGATTATCCACAACAAGAGTTTCAGCAGTGTTCTGGTGGAGTTCTGATGTGGCATTTGTGGGTTCTTATAGTTATAGTCTGGGATGTTTATATGTTCAAAGTGATATCTAGCACTTATCAGTCGATGGCAAGATCTATGTGAACTGTTCTGTGAAAGATGAGAGTTCTCTGAAAGGATTGTCTACAAAACACACTTATGCATTCACATAATAATGATTAACTCTGGACATCTGTAGCGCCTGCACTATGGGATGGTACACAAGCCGGGAACTAGGCAGGAGATTTAAAAATAAACACACACAGAGACACCGGGACACAGGTCATCCTTAAAACAAGAATGCCAACTTTATTGTGCTCCAGGGAAGCTTATATAAGAATCCTTAACAGATAGCCACACCCCAGCTCTTGGGATTTCCAGCTGTAGAACCCACCAGAATTCACTCCCTTGCCATCAGGAACTCATGAGGGTCTTGTGCTCAGAGCAGCTGCAGGCTCATGAAAACAAGTTGTTTACTCTATTCACAGCAGGCAAAGGGTCTGAGGCGGGCAAACAGAAAGTCAAGGGGCCTGGGGTCTGCAGCCCCCAGCAGACATATTTTTCAGTAAAGGAGATCACAGGACACATAACATTTAAAAAAAAGATTAATATGTTGCTTAATTTATTTCCCAAACTGCTTTCTGCTCAGCTGATTTATTGTATGCTTACCATAACAGATCTTGCAATAAGGTTTTAGATGATTTCATTGACATCCTGGATATATTAGTTAAGGGAGGATTTGTTTTGAAAGCGAACATTGTTTGGATGGAAATCATGGTCCTTCAAAGGCACTTGGAATGAGCCAGTTACTTCTAGAAGCTCACGATATGGCTTAAAATATTTCCAAGATGAACCTCGTGAGATGAGAAGGTTATGCTGTCCAGGCAGGCAGTGTAATCTCTTTTTCCTGGAAACTTCAAGAAGGTAAGTATTGACAAGTATTTTTCCTCCTGAAATACTTGACAGCAATCTGGTTATCAAAGAAAAAAATATCTCTAGGAATTCTTAATGTTTGGCTTTTCCATATTTGACCTTGGCTACTGTGACTGTGTTTATAAAGGGATGTATTTACTCAGAATCATGTGGTTTTGTTTTCAACCTCGGCTATTGTTGATGTCATTGGATAACTCATTATTACTGTTGGAAGCTCTGTTTTATATAGTTTTTTTCCTTACCACTGATGTTGAGGATTTTTCTTTCCTGAACGCTGTGATCGATACCAGAACTTATCTTTGATAAATGGGGTGCTTCTTGTTACAGGAAATAACTTGGGAAATTATTTTACGAGGTAGAATGGGAAGCCCAGGGTCTGCTGAGCTGGCTTATGTTGATCTATAGTTTTGTGGTATAGATTTGGAAGGTGATCCAGGGTGAAAAGAGATCAGTGGGATTCTCTGGAGGGAGTCTGGTCAAGGGTGAGTGGGAAACCATAAGTGGAAACTTGATTATGGCAGAGCCAAGCTCACAGTCTACAAAAACTATGTGTACCTCTTTCAACAGAGCACTTGGGATACCTATTCTGTCTTCCTTGACAGTTATGTATGAACATATGACAATATCAATCAGAGAATTGAGGTTAGAAATATTGACCACTTCTAGGCCCAATGCGCAATGCCTCCTGAAAAAGATTGTTGCATTTCATTTCTGTTTATTTGATACAGATGAATATATTGACTTCTTATAGTACAAAGGCAAAGAAGAGACATAGTAAGATGGAATCTGGGTTCCTGCATCACCCTGTGTGGAAGGTATACCATTTAGTCATCCATCCAAAAGCAATCTCTTTTGGACTTCGTGTGAATGGGAAAGAAAGTCTTCTTTCTGCAATTGGGCCATTTGTACATTGGGGTTATTTATTATCGTGGTCACACGATTTTAACTGGCCCATAAAACAAACAGACTTGCTCCTCTGCTTACTAAGTAATTTCTTAGAATGTAAAAGAGTGAAATCTGGAGCTGTTTGTAGCACCCTTGCTCTGGCTCTGTAGGCTACTAACTAAGGGACTTGGGAGATGATGCCATTTGAACAGAATCAGTTTCTGAATACTTCCTGCCCCTCTCCACGTGATGTATCTCATCCCTTCATCCCAACTCAATCTCAGTGTTCTGCCATCATCACTGGAGACAGGAAGGACTGATGTAAATTATGCTGTTTCACCCACACTCTTTATCTTTTCTTCCCTTGCTGAATGATCTCATTTGCTAGAGCCAAAGAAACAATTTATGCTTAACACAAGGAAACTTGAAAAAAATTTTATTACGTGACAGCAGTAGCTGATTTTTGTTAGTGGTTGAGAATTTATATTATGTGTTTTGACCAAGTCCACCCCCATTCCTTCCCCTCCAATTCTTTTCCATATTCCCCCTTCCAACCTCATGCTATGTGTTTTTAAATCCACCAAGCCCACCTAGTGCTGCCAGTATGTTATGTGTATAGGTGTGGGGTTACCTACTGGAACATGGCTAATGTCTCAGGGGTGTGGTTCCCTCTTCTCCACCCTCACACTAGCATTTCTAATCTTGTTTTCTTTTTTAAAATGTTAGTCATTCTTACTGGAGTCAGATGAAATCTCAAGTTAGTTTTAATTTGCATTTCCAAGATGACTAAGGCTATTTCTTATTTGTATTCCCCTCCCCATTTTTCTTCTTCTTTTTTTCTATACAAGATTTATTTTGCTTGTTTGTGTATGGGTGTTTTGCCTGCATATATGTCTGTTCATCAAGAGGAGGCCAGAGGAAGGGATTGTGTCCCCTGATGTTGACTGAGTCTTCTGTCCTGCCCAGTTCCCATAGTCGTTAGGTCCCAAAGAATCACACAGAAGTCTACATAAATGATAAACTGATTGGCCCATTAGCGCAGGCTTCTTACATTAATCCATTATTTTTTATCTATGTTAGCCACATGGCTCGGTACCTTTTTCAGTGGGGCAGGTCACATCTTCCTTCTTCAGTGTCTGGACAGGACTACAGAGGGAGCTTCCTGCTCCCCAGAATTCTCCTGTTCTTATTTCCCCACCTCTACTTCCTGTCTGGTTGTCCTGCCTATACTTCCTGCTCCCCAGAATTCTCCTGTTCTTATTTCCCCACCTCTACTTCCTGTCTGGTTGTCCTGCCTATACTTCCTGCCTGGCTACTGGCCAATCAGCGTTTATTTAAAACATAATTGACAGAATACAGAATTGTCCTATACCACTTCCCCCTCTTTTTTTTTTTTAAACAAAGGAAAATATCCAGTGTCCATTTTTTTGGGAATGTGGGCATAGTATTCCAGGCTACTTCCTGCTGGTTGGGGGCAATGTAATCTTAAATCTTTATTTACATTTAAAGGGGGATATGATATAGATATGAATAATTTGCATTGGTATGGATCTTGTTTTATTGATATAAATTTAAGGTCAATCTTGTTATATGTATACTTCTGCTCTTGATTAAGGTATTGTGATTGTGTAGTTCATTTAAAAATGTAATGTATAATTAGGAAGTATAGGTTGTTAATGGATAATCATCGATAATAGTCAAGCTTGTAGTCATGTTAATTAGATTTTCTAGATATATGGAGATATATTTCAGTTAAATAGGTATTCTTCATATCTTTCAAAGACTACAGAATATGGAATTTAAAATGTTTTAATAACTTAGGGCTTTTCATGACAATGAGACACGTGTGCTCCTGGCAGCACCAATCTACTTCAAGAGGAAGATGGGCATCAAAGAGGCTCCTTATGTAGTTGGTTAGCCATTTGGGCAAGAAACTGCTCTTGCCTGGACTGATGCATAAACTTGCCTAAAGGTGAAATGATCCTTTGGGGTTCCTGTTTCATGAAAGAGTCTGTGAGACATTCTGCAGGACACAGAAGAAAGTGACTGAACTGTCTTTAAAATTTCCTGCTTCATGGAAATGTCTGCTGGATACTATGGGCCTGTAGGCTGAAGATGGATGCCCCAACGGTACAGAAGAACTTTGGGTGACTGTCCAGGCAGCGAGATGTCTGTCATTTCTAGAGTTTTGGAAGTTGCTTACTTCTCATTTACTTAGATAATATTATATCCTCTGGAGTCTTTGTTGGAGTTGAAGAATAGATAGATAGTTATAGTTTTCTATTCTTATGATAAAAGATAAAATAGATCTAAATATTGTAACTGTAATTTTTCTTGATACCTGTTATATGTAATTTTACTATGTTAAAGCCTTCCTTTTTGTTTAAACAGAAAAGGGGAAATGGTGTAGGAGGTCCTTCTGTTTATGTGCTGCTTTCATTGGTTGAATAAAGAAACTGCCTTGGCCTTTTGATAGGGCAGAACTTAGGTAGGCATGGAGAAGTCAGAACTGAATGCTGGGAAGAAGGACAGACAGAGAGATGCCATGGAGCCACCAGGTCAGACATGTTGAATCTTTCCCGGTAAGCCATGACCTCGTGGCAATATATAGATTAATAGAAATGGGTTAAATCAAGATGTGAGAGTTAGCCAATAAGAGGCTAGAGATAATGGGCCAAGCGGTGATTTAATTAATACAATTTCTGTGTTGTTATTTTGGGTGTAAGCTAGCTGGGCGGACGGGACAAAAAGCAGGCCCTCATCCTACAACACCCTGAAACTGTTGAGCCATCACATGGATGCTGGGAATTGAACTCTAGTCCTCTGGGAGAGCAGTCAGAGCTTTGAGTCACTGAGACATGTCTCCAGATCCTGCATCTGTTCTGTTTATTTTTTTAAAGTCTATTCTTGGTCCTGTGCCCCACTTCTAAATTAAGCTGATTGTTTTCTTGATGTTTAGCTTTGAGTGGCTTTGCTTATTCTATGCACTAGCCCTCTGTCAGTTGTATTGCAATTAAACATTTTTCCCCATTCTGTAGGCAGCATCTTCACTTGAACGATGTTGTCTTTTGCTATACAGAAGTTTTTTTAGTGGTACCATTTGCCAACTCTTTGCTTAATGCCTGGCTAACAGAGACCTTCTCAGAAAGTCTTTTCTTATGTCTGTATGTTCAAGCGTCTTCCCCATTCATTGAGAAATGAGGATCAAGTTTCATCCTTCCATATGTAACTATCCAGTCTGACCAGCAGCCTTTGCGGAAGATGCTGTCATTTCTTCCATATGTATTGTCTTCACAAAACATCAGTCTGCTATAGGAGTGTTGTCTTATATGGGAGTCCTCAATTCTGTTTCATTTGATCAGTGTGTCTGCTTTTATGCCAGTACCATGATGTTTTTATTACTATAGTTCCACAGTACAACTTGAAATCTGGAAAGATGGTACTTTCAGCCATGCTTTCTATTGCCCAGGCCTGTTTTTTGGCTTTCCTGGGTCTTTTGTGTAAACATGGAGACATTTAGTCCTTTGGTTTGTATCATTATATTCATTAGCTCCCTTGGGAGGGACGTCACATTTCACAGGTTTTGTCAAAGCATTATCACAGTGTTTTCAACAGGAGCCAAGTTGCAGTTAGTGGTACTAGATGTGCTTTGCTGTCACCGATGGGGCTGGGAGTGGCAGGTGGTTTCACCCTTGAGTAGAAACCAGAGACATTGCTCCATATTGTATGTCCTGGTCCTCCATTTCAACATATTCTCATTTGCTTCCACTATTGCATTAGTGTAAGTTAATTGGCTGAAATCCATTTTAAAGGATAATCAGAGTAGGCGTTGTTGAGGGAATATGTGCAGGTTGGAGAGGAAAGGCTTAATTAAAAAATTACAAGGGTTGATGGTGACTGCTAGGATATTTTCATCGACCAAAGGCTGTAGTCCAACAGATGTGGACTGGAAAAAAAAAAAGAATTTCACCTTCTTGGGAATATGTCCCATGTTGTTCTTTTGAAATGTTACAGTACTGTCTTAGATTAATAAAGGCCAGCATATATTGTGGCAGGGAGAAGGTTGGGATGGTTAGAATGAGGTTAGAATGGTCCGTTTCACCCAAGGCCTCTGTTTGGTAGAAGCTGGGGGTGTTATCAATAGTGGGTGCTTCAGGCTCTGCCTGAGCAGGTTCCTATCCTCTGTGGTCCCTGGCACACTTCCAGTGGATGAACACATTACCACTTTCTCTCTGACTTCTCATTTTCAGAGTCTGGCACTGAAAAGTGACTGCTGGTCTTCAATACCGAAACAGCAGAAATCATGCCCCTTACATGAAGACCTGTTGACACAGTCTGACATCATAGAATGGTACCGGCTTGTTAACAGGTCATGAAAGGGAAGGGACCTGAGGAGTTCTCTTTAATTATTGCCATAGTCAAAAAGGGAGGAGAGCATGTGGGGTCCAGAGAAGGTACAAGAGTAATTTGAAGCCACAAAGGAAAAATAAGGGCTAGAACTAGTTTGCCTTCTCCAAGTCTGATGTGTTTCTATATTCTATCATGGTAGCGCTTAAAAAAATCAATAATTCAGAGAAAAACTCAGTAAAATCTTTGTGGGATTTTCAGTTTAAATGCCAATCTAGCTAGCTCTCCTCTCTTCCTAGCCCCTCTTTTACACTGTTATATTTGCTATGCTCTAACCACCCCCTCAACAGGTTGCATTCCAAACTCAGGGGTATTTCTCAGAAGTCCAATTTCCAATTCTCTTTTCTTGATTGCTTGCTGTGACAGGTTTATGTTCTAATCACTATTGTTCTGCATGAAATTTTAACTTCATTTTTTTTAAGTTGGAATAAATTTTTTTCCCCTCACCATTTGAAG
Organism: Ondatra zibethicus; assembly: GCA_004026605.1. Classification (NCBI taxonomy): domain Eukaryota; kingdom Metazoa; phylum Chordata; class Mammalia; order Rodentia; family Cricetidae; genus Ondatra; species Ondatra zibethicus. Next base: position 12,307 of record PVIU01010048.1, read on the forward strand.
AATCAGGCATTTGAAAAATACTCTCTAGGGTAGTTTTACTTGGTGTGTTCTTGAGGTTGTGATCAGAAGTTGCCATTTAAAGTTGCTACTGCTTTGGGCATCCGAGGCTGCTCGCTCTCGTGGCTAACAGTTGATGGCAGCTGTTCCAGGTCAGTAAGTTTCTTCGTGCTGTCCACCTGAACACCATCTGGGTCTTCCTACGGAGCCCAGGATTCCTTACAGTATGGCTACTTTAGAGTACGTGGAACTTCTGGGTTATTAATGTGAATGTCCTACTGTCAAGATACTTATTATTTAGCCTTCAAATTACCTTGCTTTTTATGACATGACTTCAAAAGGTGCCCGGTTTTATTTCTGTTTCACTCTACCTGGTAATAAGAAAGTTCCCAAGATTGTCAAATTGAAGGGTAGGAGACACAGCTTTTTGTGTTGGTGATTGGTCTGCTAAAGTATTTGAGGACATGTTAAAATTCTCACAGTTCATATCATACATTTTAAATGCTTTCATAAAAGAGACATCAATTTGGCTATTACTGAATGTCTGATTTTTCTTTTTCAAACTTTCCAGGTTTCAAAACTCAATTCACAAAATACGGAGAAAGTTGCTCTTCTTAATGAGCAAATTATTTAGTTTCTGTTGTCCTCAATTTTCTCATCATTACAAGAGGAATAGACACAGGTAAATGAAAGATGAGGATTTTGTTTTGAGGGCTAAAAAGTAAATGATCCCTGAAATAGTAGATACACAAATGACACTGACTCTAATAGAGTATGGCATGCCAGTTCATACCTGGATGCCCATTTCTCTTTCTCTCTCTCTCTACACATGTGAGTTTAGTCTGGGTGCGTGCGTGCGTGTGTGTGTGTGTGTGTGTGTGTGTGTGTGTGTGTGTATGTGTGTGTGTGCTTGTACCTCTGTGTGCATTTCCAGAGGCCAGAGGAGGACATTTGGAATCCTTTTGTATTTGTCTCCACCTTATTCCTTTCTGAATAAGACAGGGCCTCTTCCTGAATCTGGAGCTAAATGCTGGCTACCGAGTCTTAGCAATCCTCTTATCTCTGTCTCCCACAGCACAGGTTACAGGTATGTGTGAGGTCACACCTGGCCTTTTACAAGGGTGTCAGGATCTGCACTCAGGTCCTCTTGCTGGCACAAGAACACTTACCTTCCCAACCATCTCCCTCATACTGGACGCCTATTTTGTAACTCTTGGATTGTATATAATGTCTCTGAAAATAGGTCTTAAGATTGGGTTAAGGATGGCCATTCCCTGTAAGTTTAGAGAGCACTCATGTTGGTCCACTATCCATGAAATAACAGATGTCCCTGCAATGCATGCCACTAAGAAGTCCGATCTATGCCTGTGTCAGATATTTTCTCATTGCTGTGACAAAATGCCTGACAACAGCACCTTAGAGAAGGAAGAATGTATGGTGACTTTTAATTTCAGGGTACACATGCCATCATGGTGAAGGCATCATGAAGGCAGGAGTGCAAGACATCTGACCACATTGCTTCTGAAGTCGATGGATGGATAGATAGATAGATAGACAGACAGACAGACAGACAGACAGACAGACAGACAGGCAGGCAGGGAGGTAGGTAGATGGGAGATGAGTTCTGGCTCTTAGCATCCCTACTCCCCTTTAACTTCAGGACCCTATTCCATGGAATGATGTTTCCCATGTTCAAACTGGATCTTCCCTCAGTCTCGCCTCTCAGCAAACAGCCTCAAAGACACACTTAGAGGTTTGTCTCCTAGGAGAATCAAAGTCCAGCCAAGTTGACTTTGAAGGCAAACCACCACCATGTCTCCTTTGGATCTTGATCAAGCCTGACAATTGGCTTTATATCATAGCTACCACGGTTGTGTTTTGCTGAGTAATAATTTGGCTTGAGATCACCCCCCCACCCTGAGTTAGGGCCTCTAACTCAGAGATCTGCCTGCCTCTGTCTCCTGAGTGCATGAGCCATCACAGCCTGGCTTTTAGAACTTTTATGAAGTAACTGGGTGTAGGACTTGGAAAGGGGGCATCTTCTCTTTTCCTTTGGGAGGAAGTTTTCTGAGAAATGCTTGATTCAGTGGCTTTTTGGGAGTATGGCTGAGTCTCCTGGCTTGGATGCTCTTATATATATATTTTTTAATATTATATATTTTAAAGGTAGTGGATCCAGTGAGCATCAAAGCAAGCAATGACTTCTGCTGGCTGAAACAAGAAGGTTATGACTCCCTTCCTCAGTGTTGGTGTTGAGGCCTGGGTTGTTGGCCCCAGGAGGCATTATTTAGTTGCTGTGTCTAGAATTCGTCTGAAAGAGCTGGAAACTGTTTGACGCTACTTTTCTGTCATCTTGAATCCTAACCCGCATGTTCTGTGCTGTGATTTGTCAACTGTGTCCGGAAGAGACATCACAGCCTGCTTAGAATAGAGACAGAGCTGGCTCTCCCACGAATGCCATTGAAAAGAAATCAGAGACACCTTCAAGGATATGATGCTGTCGATTACTGTTATGATCAGCATTAGGACTGGGAGTTTTCACCATCTACCGAGTGACAATAAGTGTGCTGGGCGTTGTTGACAAAGCACAGGATTCCAGATTGTTTTTGCCGGGGAAGCAACTTCCTTCTCTCCAGACACACACTTTCTTCTCCTCTGCTCTCCTGATGAGTATTTTGCTAAGTCTGGAACATCGTGACCCAGAATAAAAACTGACTCTGGGGGCTGTATCTCTAATGACCTTCCAACTTGTTTTTAGGTTTCCTCACCATATGTGCGCACACATGTGTTTATTTACTCATTTTTTTTTTCTGAGTGTTTATTGCAACCAGACCTTTGTACATTGGATATGCTATATCTAACCCAATAATTCCTACGAGTTAGGAATAATTATTAGGGGAATACCATGAATGTGGAAATTAAGTTTTATGGAGGTAGTGGAAGCTGGCCTAAAGAGAACCTGCATTAGAAGTACATCTTTGAACACTCATCAAGCATATCTAAGCTGTGTATTTGATATACTTCTTTGGCAATGCTCACACTGCAACATACCCTAAGGAGAATTCCAGGACTGAGGCAGACAGAGCAGCAAGGCCATGACAGATTGCATATTGTGTGTCCAATTTCAACTGCTCAGTCCTTGCACATTCATTTCTTTCCACCTCATTCTAACCCATCCTGTTCTACCCCATTCCATCCCATTAATTTTAGAGCTTCTCACTCCCTTCAATCCCATCCCTTCTAGCTCATCCCAGTCCATGGCTACTGGACTGCTTCTCTGTGCAGGACCCCATACTAGATACTGTAGATGCCAAAAGGAATAGTTCATAATTCTTAGTCTAGAGGAGTTCACAGTCCAGATGAAGTGGGAACAACTTCAGCTGAGAAATGTTCTACTCTTCTGCTTGACGATGGTCTAGGACCATCTGCTTGAATATGGGACAACATCGTAGCCCAAATAGCTGATAGAATGTAGTGGGTATGGCACGTTTGATTTCTGGGACAGTGTCAAAAGAAGCCTTGAGACTTTGAACTAATTCTCCTTGAATCCTATCCCTGGGGGACATCAGCTGTCATGTCAGACATTCAAGATACTTAAGACTCTCCTGCTAAAAGGAACACGTGTGGTCAGTAGTCCCAGGTGAGCCCAGCTCTCCAGGTGTCCTTGTCACAGTTCAAGACATCTGATAAGCACATCTACCAGCATGGTATCTCTTTCTGACCCCAGTTGCCATCAAGAAAGGCAGAAGAAACTCCCAACCACATCCTGGTCCAGTCCCTCAACCCCTAACTCAAAAAACAAGATAAAAGACTGTTGCCTGAAGCCTTTGAGTTTTAGAGTAATTTGTTACCTTATTGTATATCACCAGAACAGGAGGAGGTAAGAAAATAATCAGATTCAAGTAAACATTATTTAAGGGACAGTATGTATAAAGTGTTGTTGCAGAAAGCAAATGTACAGAAAATAAGTTTGTTTCCCGTGAGGCCAAACACCACCTCCCTTAAGTGGTCACCAATCATACCAGTCTTTATGAACACCATCTACTGATCCACTGGACTTGTGCAGTTCCCAGTGTTTTAAAACATTTGAAAATTGTGGATGAAGGGTGCTGAGAAGGCAAGATAGCTGAGAAAACTACACAGAAGGGGAACTGGGGCTAGAAACTGAAATATGATTGGAAGAGAGAGGATAAATGATGCTCAATCAGTGACAACAGGATGAACAAATCCCTGAAGGCACAGGTACCCATGATGTTCTTGGGCACACTAACGGGCTCTGTGTAGTTGACATGCTCTGCCCTGGAGTAGGGGGAGGGACTGGAAAGGTGCCTGTATGGCAGCTCTAGGAAGGGTCTTATTTTCATACCATGGTACTGAGGCAGGAGGAAGAAGGTAAGAGGGAGACACAGAGAATTTGAAGGCAAGGAAACAACAAATTCAAAACAGTCTTTGAGAAAATTGTTATTCAAAACTGCAGGCCCTGAAAGATGCTGTTTGTTCCTCCAACTGTTTGTCTCTCCCTGAAAGCTTGGCAGATCCATTTTTTATTGGAAAGTCTTACCCGACAGGGGATTACTCCGTGATTCATTTAAAAGGAATCATTAAAGGAAAATCAAGGCACATCACATCCTGTCTTCTTTAATTGCTCATTTATTATTACTGTGGGTGAGATAACGGCTTGTGCTATTCTTCTAAATAGTGTAAAATATTTATTGGTAAATATAGCAATGCATACATTAATGCCAGTTGAGATTTTGAGGGGCATTTTTTTCCCTCCACTGATAGCTATAATTTTTACTTAAAGAAAAACAGCGCTGATGTCGTCTGGCTGAGCACTGAGTGAGAAAGTGGTGAGCTCCACATCTGTAGGAAGGCTGCATCTTCTTTGTTTCAGGGTCCTCTAGGTGGACATACAACATGTTGGGAAAATCCGTCTCTTTTCTGTTATGACTCCTAGGCTTGGAAAGAGGGCAATAAAGGTATACATTGTTTTCTTTAAGGGTCACAACTGAATTCAGTAGCCAACTCTTCAACCTTAAGAGATGTTTTATAAGTGAGGGTGATTATTTTATTTCTTTCCTGAAAGTCCACAGGTAAGTGGATTTGGAGGCATCACAATGTCACCTAGGACTCAAGATAATGTCTTCATATAACAACATCCAAAAATAGGAATTTATTTTTTTGAATAAAATCATTTTCACAATCTTCCAGCAGACTTCAATTCAGGTTTTCTTTCCCCAGAGTAAAGACTAAATCCACTTCTAAAGTAGTCATACTAACTCCAGAAAGTCTTCGAAGAGTTGGCCAGGTTCCTTCTCTAGGCTGGGGAGAGGGACCAGCATCCTCTATCAGTGCTAGATTGCTCCTTTGAAGCAAATTTGTTTTTAAAAGAATACATTTATTTACTTTTATGTGTATGGGTGTTTTGTATGCATAAATGTATGTGTACTGCATGCATGTAGTGTTCATGGAGATCATAAGAGGGCATCAGATCCCCTGGGACTGGAATTATAGATGTTTGTAAACCATTGTGTGAGTACTGGGAATCAAACCTGGGTCCCCTGTAAAAACATCCAATACTCTAAACCATCACCAGATCTCTTTAGTCTCAAATACAGGGTTTCATGGAAGGAACTATAGAGGGATGGATGATTTGTGTGCAGCCTGTATTGTTGGCCACAGGCCAAAGTAACTTGGGGCTGGTGATTTAACATGTAACATATGGCCAGCTATATCCCTACTGGAAAATACAATAGGAACATGCAAGACAAGGATGTTCTCAGGGAATATTAGTGGGCCCTGTAACAAAGAAGGCAATTCTTTAGCTGGAGAAATTAATTCAATAAAACATACAGATTGCCTATTATAACCTCAGGAGATGGGAATACAGAAACAAATAAGACCTAGGTTTTGCCACAAGGTATTTAAAATTCCCTGCACCATCTGCTCTATTCAATTGGTCATAGAGAATGCAGATTCACACACCAATGTCACTATGCTGCCATGCTTCCCTCTGGGAACAAGAGGCTACAGCATGACTAGAATGTCCCACTGTCCCCTCTTTACTTTGGTTTCTTTGACTTTTCAATCACGGACTTTGGCTGGGTTAGATGTCCCTTCCTTTGATGATCCCAGCACCAGTGTTTACCTTTGCCACAGACTTTAGCATCCCAAGTCTGACTGTCTGCCAGCTGTTATCTCAGCCAGGCCTGGAGCCTGCGATGGCAGGTTGTGTTTTGATCAATATGTATCCTCACTGCCTAGTTGGTGAATGGAACACAGACGACATACAATCCAATGCATGTCTGTGGGATGAGGGCATGAATAATTGAACAGAAGGAAATGAACGTGGACCTTCCTTCTCCTTCCATCAGTTTCTACCTTATTAGTTTTTTACTCTCTTTTCCTCACCTCTTCATTTTCTCCTTTTTCCTTTTTTGTAATCAAGTAATGGGTTTAGCATTTCGAGTTATAAAGCATTTGTATAGTCTCACGAAAAGCTTTTCTCTTCACAGAAAGATAGAGTGTAATTGAGGTTGACCCATAAATATCAATATTAACCAGAGATAGAATCCCATAAACATTTTTTTTTATTCTACTGCAAATAATCTTTGGGTCTATTTGCAAAGGACTTGGGATTCTGCAACCCGCCAAATGATAGATATATGTCAGATAAGATCATTGGTTCTTGTTTCCAGCTTTGAGTAGAGGAAGGCACTAGAACTGTGTGTATCCATACCTAGTAGTAGCTAAAGGGTGATGTGGACTTAAAATTTGGGGTGTGATACCTTCTGTTAATATAATGAGGCCCCCATGGAGATGCCTCTTTTAGGTCAAAGCTTCCAGAAGAAATGATAGAGTATACTTAGTGTTTTTCCTGATAGGTCTATTTATCAAGTACTGGGGTATCCCAGAGGTCTCAGTTACCTGGAAGAGGAGTAAACTTAGCTTTGGTATTTTGTCCATCATGATTTTTTTCATTAATTTTGGTTTGTAAAATATAGTATCAGTCAGCAATGGAGGGGTGGTCCCCTTGCTCCACAACCTCTCCAGCATAAGTTGTCATTAGTGTTTTTGATTTTGACTATTCTGACAGGTATAAGATGGAATCTCAGAGTTGCTTTGATTTGCATTTCTCTGATGGCTAAGGATGTTGAGCATTTCTTTAAGTATCTTTCAGCCCTTTGAGATTTGTCTGTTGAGAGTTCTCTGTTTAGGTCTGTACACCATTTTTTTATTGGATAATTTGTTCTTTTGATGTTGAAAGATTGTTTTGATTGTTTCTTGAGCTATTTGCTGGTGGGAGTGCAAGCTGGTACAGTTCCTTTGGATATCGGTATGGCGATTTCTCAGAAAATTAGGAACCAACCTTCCTCAAGACCTAGCAATGCTGCTTTTGGGTATATACTCAAAGAATGCTCAATCGTACCACAAGGACATGTGCTCAACTATATTCATAACAGCATTATTTGTAATAGCAAGAACCTGGAAACAATGTAGATGCTTCTCAACTGAAGAATGGCTAAAGAAAATATGGTACATTTACACAATGGAGTATTACACAGAAGTAAAAAAATAACGACATCTTGAAATTTGCAGGCAAATGGATGGATCTAGAAAACATCATATTGAGTGAGGTAACCTACACCCAGAAAGACAAATATAATATCTATTCATTGGTAAGTGGCGTTTAGACTTAAAGCAAAGAAAAACCAGCCTACAGGCCACAACCCCAGAGAAACTAGACAACAAAGAGAGACATATGTGGACCTACATAAGAAGGTGAAAAAGACAAGATCTCCTGAGTAAATGGGGAGCACGGGGGTCATGGGAGAGGGTAGAAGGGAGAGTGGAGGAAAGGAGGGGAGAAGAGAAAAATGTGTAGCTCAATAAAAACAATAAAAAATATAGTATCAAGATATCTACCTTAATATCTTTTAATGTCCTCTGGAATTTTATGCTGGAATCTAAAGCCCTGGTAGGTTCTTTGAAGTATGACTTTCTGGAATGCATATTGGATGGTAGTGGTCTTTGAGGATCCCCTGGTGTTCTTTTGTATCCATTAGAAATATTTATTTCACATTTTCTCTGGAGCAACCCCTCTGCCAGGTGCTGTTTGCTAAAGGTTCTGGTACCTAGTGGAGATGGGATAGAAAGCTAGGTGGCACATGGATGTCAGTTCTAGCCAGTGAGTGCTACGTTGAGAACTGAAAGCTATGTGATGGAGAAGTAGCTGGTATCCCAGAGCTGGATGTAGGAAGGAAGGGTGGAACCATCCCAGAGTCCACCATGCACTGGAAGGATGAGCTAGCATTGATCAGGCTGAAAGGCAGAGAAAGAACTGCCAGAAGAGGGAACAGTATGGAGTATGGTTGAACTTGTAGACCAAGCTATAACATAACATTGCTTAGGCAGGAATCTACAAGTTTCCATACCACGGGAAATACCTATTTTGGACAGGAGGGTTGAAATTCATAGTGAAGTTGGAGACAGCAGCAGAAGATCATGAAAACGTTTGGCTTCCTGCCTTTGTCCCATGTACAGTGGAGAATTATGGAGGTCTTTGAAGCCAATAAAGAGCACAGAACTTCCTCAAGGGAATGTTAAGTCTTCATTGTAAATGGTGCACCTACCCAAATAAACAAAGACAAAAATGACCCCCCCCAATCTAACAGTGGGAACCTAGAGTGGGTTATATTTCTGGAACTATGGTATAGGTTACCCCAGAAAATTCTGCCAATTTTCTACTTTCTGAACGAAGACTTTTCTTCTGAAAAACAAGTGGCGATGTCAAGGCTTATAAGGACTTCTAAGACAACCCTCACAAAAGGATCAGCTACTACTCTGCCCTTTTCTGGAGAAAATCAAAGTTTATATTTGTTTGACAAAACAGTATTTGCATCAGCACATTTAGAAGGCTTCTGTTTCTTCTTGTGATCAGCACTAAAAATAATCCGAAGCTACTTAAATATATGATGTTCTTGTGTAACCGAGGCCCACAAAGCTCCTTTAGTTTATTGCCTCTGGGTCATTCATCAATACTCGTCTTTCTGTGTACCTTAATCATGCTATTATTAAACTGGTCCCCAAAGAGGGGTCTCAAATACTATCTAGGCACAGCCTGTGAAGCTCCTATCTCAGCGAGTGTACTTGTTGCTACTTAATGAGTGCTCCCTTGTTCATTCCTTTACTTTATGGAGTCTTTCTCAGTGCAACAAGACTTGACTCTGCCTATTCTTTGCATCTCTAACCAGGCTACTTCTGTTGTCTTGCATTCCTTGCCAAGAAATCTGTCTGTGTTATCATTGCAGAATTCCTCTGATAAAGCATCCATCATGGCCATCCTCCAGGTCCTCAGCGATCTGCTTTCTGTTGGTGAGTAGACTATGGTCCCATCAAATCTTATGGCGAACTGGGGACAGTGCTGGCTGTGATCTGTCTCGGGACCCCATGTAGCTCGGTATTTTTATAACTTAGCTTTCCTGTGTGAGACAGAACCCTCAGCCCATATTTCCCCCTTGAAGTGATGTGACGAGACCCGTGTAGACTGGGATAATTATACGTAGATGCTTTGGTCTTGCCACCTACCTAGCGATGCCCAAACTAAGTAGGCAGTGAGATGTCGGGTGGCTACGCCATGTTTTCTCCTCTGTAACTACACCCCTCACCTCCCTAGGCTCCCCGCTCTGTGGTTCACCGGAAGAACTAGACATTGCAGCTTTCTTACATATATCACGTGGAGATAGGACTTTGAGGCAGGGGACCATCACAGGTCGGGAAGCCATTTACATTGTCAGAAATGAGATGCCAGGACTGAGTACCTAGGAGTCATCTGGGTTAACTGGGTCAAGAAATATTAGCACAAACAGGCAACATTAGGGATGAATGGTGTGCTAGAGATGAAAACCTTAAGGGTCCCATCACACTGTGGACTCTTTTAAAAATCAACTTTTATGTCCGTTGGTGGCAGGGTCACTTCCCTGTATTTTTTGTTTATTTGTTTGTTTTATAACTGAGTCCCATTTTGCAGGCCATCACTCATCTTCTGAGCTAAAACTATCTTCAGGAGGAGGTGAAATCTTTATAATGAAGCCTTGGAATTTCTTCTCCAATATGAATGACTTTTTTCTTAAGCCAAGGTCTCACTCTATAGTGCAGGCTGCCCTGGAACGAGCAATCCTTCTGCCTAAACCTTCTATGCATTACAAGTGTGCACCACTACTCCTGGATACAGTGGCTCTCCCCTCTCTTCTTCTTCCCCCCTTTATTTTCTTCCCTGTTTTGGTAGACAATTCTATTTTCATTAGGATGGGGAAAACAGAATTTCTCCTTTGAAGCCATTATACCTTGCTGGCTACCTTGATTAGGTCACACAGGGCCTTTCCCATGTTAATGTGTAATCACTACTTTTGAGGTACCCTTGGCTAAAGTGAGAGAGGTCTTGTTCAAATCTGTTCTTTGGTAGACAGACCAATACTTCCCCATTGCTCAGGACTCTGCTCGAAAGCCCTTAGATGGTAGGCCTGGGTATTTCATTTCTTAGGCCGTTCCTACAGTGATTCCTCTATTTCCTTTCTACTCGTTGCTAAAAGAGCAGACTTAGAAAATCATTACACCTTCAATACAATGATTATAGATAAAAGACCACCCCTTCCTGTTACCAATGATTCCAGTGTTTTGTAGAAGAATATTTAGTATATAATGATGTACATCATATATAGTATATATAATGCCTGCATGTCTATTTATATAAATATACATACATGTATACACATCTGTAAAAAGTTGACAGGTCCCCAGAACTTGCAATATCATTCAATTTATCATATTTGTGGGAGGTAAATATATTAAAATATCTAGATATTTCACAATTACCATATTTCCCACCTTTCCCCCGTCAGACTGTAGTACAACTTGATGATGACTCGTGGTCAAGAATCTGCCAGTCTGTGTTTCTGTGGCAAAATGGACAAGCCTTTGCTTGTCTCTGGCTGTGAGGGCCGAGGTCCGCTCTGGGGAGGAGGGTTACCATCTGTGGCTCATCTTTCCTCTGGTTTCCTCCCAGGCACAGACCGGAGGATTCACTATATGATCAACAAAGGTGGCAGTGAAGCCCTTCTGCAGACTCTGGTGGACACAGCAAGGTCAGCGTCTCCTGACTATGACATCCTCCTGCCTCTCTTCAGGCTGATGGCCAAAGTTGGCCTAAGAGGTACTAACACTTCAAGACCTAATGATGGCTGACAACATACTTCTGGAGTTGTTCCCTGAGAGCAGTTGGGGAAACCCTGGTGGGGAGGCAAAAGGGAGGTCTCCAGTGCCTTGGTGATTGCAAGGACAGCTTACATGAGAGGTATTTTACTTTTGGTTATTGTTATTTTGAAGCATAGAATATTGCATGGTTTTGAGTCTGGCTTCAAACTATGTCACTCAGGGTGGCCTCAGATTTACTGCAATCCTTCTGCCTCGACTTCCTGCACACTGGGAGCAGAAGTATGCACCATACTACTTGGAAAGATAAATTTTAAAAAAATCTAGATGTCAGGTAATAAAAAATGTGGTGTTTAGAAATGAATGAATGGCACCCAGACGCTGTAGTCACAGCCAGCACAGACTGCAAAAGCTTGGATTGTAAATCAGAGAAGATGGGAGTGGCTCCAGTGCATTTTAAATCCTTACACAAAATGAAACAACTCTAGGAAATATTTCTCACAGGGAAGGACAATGCATGCACTAGCTTTCCCCTCTTGGTTATGAAGCAGAGTCTCATGTAGTCAAGTTAGCCTGGAACTCACTATGTAGCAAAGGATGACCTTGAACTCCTGAGTGCTGGGATTATGGATAATGGACCACCAAGCCTGACCAGACTTGTGCATTCAATTTTTAGAGCTATCATAGCAAATTGCCACAGACTGTTTGTCATTATGCACCATAAGTATAATCTCTGATACTTCAGGAGTCCCTAAGTCCCAAACCAAGTCCTGAGAGGGTAGTTCCTTTTGGAGGTCCTGAGGGAGACTCTTTTTTGTTTTCTTTCCTAGTGCTGCCAGAATCTTTGTCCATCCATCTGTGCTTCCTTCCTTTCTCCCTCCCTCCATCCCTCCTTCCTCCTTCCCTTCCTTCTTTTCTTCCTTCCTTTCCCTTCCTATCTCCCTCCCTCTTTCTCTGCCTCCCTTGCTCCTTTCCTTTCCCTCTTTCTTTTGATTTGTAGACAATCATTCCCTTCTCTTATCTTGTATTCACAGAGTGTTTGCTGTGTATTCACTTTGTGTGTTCACTTTGTGTGTTCTCTCTTCTTCATGCAGGGGTGTCCGTTATAAAGTCTAGGTGCCAGTCTGTCCTGTCTGATCTCTTTTTAACTAACTCAATGTACAGAACTCTCTTTCCAAATAAGATGGCATCTCAGCTGTCTGGGTAGAAATGAATTGGGGGAGGGCACTGTTAGTTCAGCCTACTTTGATAAGTCACATAGCAATAGAGCTTCTGGCTATTTCTCTTTCCTCCTGGATGATCCAGAAACACCTTGTTAGGTCGCTGGAACTTCCTGGAGCAGGGTTGAATAATCTAAGCATTTAGAGTTCACGCAAACTTTGCAAAACTCTTTAACAGCTAATCTTAAGCTGTATGTTGACTGTCATGATGGTCACAATTGAGAAGAAGCTCAGGCCCCTTTTGATGTTTTTGCCAGCAGCAGAAGCCGAAGGCTACAGCACACTCTTTCAATGGTTAGATCTCTACTTCACCTTCATTGGCTTTCTAGAAATGGGCCAAGAAACAGGCATTAGCTAGCACCTGCATGGATATGTCGCAGCATAACTAACAGTATTCATTTAGTGACTGTCATGCACTGGTCTGCACACTGCAGACGTCTCTGTGACCAAGACAGTAAAGGAGTCTACTCTCGCTGAGCTTCTGTTCCAAGTGAGACAGGCCAGCTGGTCAGCAAATAATTAACCGGATGGTAGCAGACTGTGATGAGTGCCTCAAGGAAGAGAAAGACGGATGCTCCCCTAGGATGGCATGGTCAGGGAGAGTGACATTCGAGCTGAAACCTGAAGAACAGGGGAAAGTCAGCAAAGCTGAGTGGGCCAAGTGAACTCTAAGAAAAGACAGTAGAGACCTGATATATCCCCCAGGCACACAGGGCGGACTGGTTTCAAGTCTGTCCCTGATGCTTACTAGCTGCTTGACCCTGGTCAAGTTACTGAAGGGTTATGAACCATGGTGCCCTTATGTCTAAAATGGAAGCATAAAATTTAATTCCAGAGTTTCCAGGAAGAGTAGATGAGGTATTCGGTCACATCCTTAGCATATGGGGCTAGGGACTAACAGTCAAGTGATAAGGGACAAACATTGATAGTAGTTCCTTGTGTGTGTGTGTGTTATACGTATATATGGGTGTCCATTTATTCACATGTATGTACATGTAGAAACCAGGGGGTGATGTTGGATATCTTTCTTATTTTCTTACTACTTTGTTTCTTTGAGACAGAGTCTGTCATTGAAGCCAAAGCTCACATTATTAGATTTTTTTTGCCAGTGAGTGAGCTGCTGGGATCCTCTTACTATTGCTTCCCCATAGTACTGGGGTTACAGGTATATGTGCAGTCACACACAGCTCTTTGCATTGCCATAGAGGATCTGAACTAAGTTCCTCATGTTTACACAGCAATAACTTTTACCCACTGAGACATCTTTCCAGCTTCAATCTTATAGCAAATTTTATTGTGTATACTTGGGGTTTTCAACATGGTGTTATAAAATACAAGTAGCAGTGTCATTACCACAACGAAGCAGATGAACATATCTGTGATCTCATAAAGTTGCTTTATTTTCACAATGGGAGCAGCTAAAATCTACATATTTAGCAGGAAACAATTTTGTTAACTTCATCTTTACGTTGAACACAAGAGCTCTAGATTTGTTTATTCGAAGCTGAATTTGCTATTTTGTGTCTCTTGACCTATCCTCCTTCCCTGATTCTTCTTTTCCTCCAGAAGAAGGGAAGAAGCAGAGTTTTATTCTCCACCGTTGTGCATACACGCCCTCATGCTAGCGGGGATGACTTGCCAACAAGACAATGGAGAACAAACGTTGGTGAGGGTGTGAAGAAAAGGGAGCCTTTATACACTTCGCAGTGCTGAAGATCAGGATGGCTATTATCGAAAATGACATAAAGATCCACACCTGGAATCCTAACACTTGGGCAACAAAGGCAGGAGGCTCAGAAGCTCATAGTCAGTTCAGAGCCAGACTGGGCTACAGGAGACCCTGTTTCAAAACAAACAAACAAGCCCTAAAATTACCATCTGACTCAGATATTTCTATAATCTCTGATTTGAACATATACCCAAAAGAAAAGAAGTGACTAATTTATAAAGATCTCTCTTTCATTGTAATAATATACACAATGACCAAGACATAGAAATAGCTTAAGCATCCGTGGATAGATGCCAGATTTAAAAAAAATGTGGTATGCATATGAAATGGAGTATTATGTAGCCTAATGGGATGTACCCAGAGAATTATGCTAAATGAAATCACAAAACAAATATAGAAATATATCTCTATGAATCTTACAACAGTCATGATGATTTAAGGCATCACACTTAGGAAGTGACACAAACAAATGCAGCTAGACACAGTCACCTGCTAGTGGGTACAAAGAGCCTAAACAAGAGGCTCTTTCCTTAGTTTCAATGCTTCGTTTGTAACTATTAAAATGATGATGATGGTTTATCTACAACACTAGATGTCAGGATATTCGAGCAATCTAGAGATACTTTTTAATTTTTATTTGTTTCTTAAAATCTGTTTTTACTTTTTATTATGAAAATTCTTTGTTAAGTAGAAAGAATATCATCATCTACCAATGACTTTGCTCTAACTTTTCTAAAACTTCCATACTGTCTTTTGTATATTTAAAACAACATCCAATCAAAAATGTAAGACCCATGCCAGGCACATGCCTTTAACCCCAACACAACTTGGGAGGCAGAAGCAGGTGGATCTTTGTGAGTTTTGGGGTAGCCTGGTCTCCATTGTGAGTTCCAGGACAGCCAGTCTACGTGGAAAAACCCTGTCTCGAAAAAGAAAGAGAAAAAAGGTAAAGAAAAGCAAGCAGGATCCAATCAAAGCTCATGCACTACATTCGAAGGCTGTGTTGTTTCCTTCACCCCAGATTTGTCTTAAATACATTGATACTCATGAGAATGACCAGGAGTGTTTTTAGAGTCAAAGACTTGTGTTCTTATACCCCAGATCCACTATGTCCATAAGTGCACCCAGACTTTCCCTCTTCTGATGCATTTAGTTCTGATGGGGGCATATTTAGAACATTTTCAATGAGGTTAAAAAGTATCTTTGTCTATAATTGTCCTCCCCCTTGTCATTTTCCTTCTCTCCCAAAGCCTTCATAATGAATATGAGACATAATTAAGAGTGTTGGATTTGTGTTCTAGATAAGAAGTTTGGACAGAAGGCACTGGAATTAGAAGCACTTGATGTGACCTTGATTCTGGCCAGGAAAAACCTGTCTCATAGCCAGAACCTCCTGCACTGTCTCTGGGCACTGCGTGTGTTTGCCTCCAGTGGTAAGTTCCAGACCTGGGTTGGGATGTCTGGAAACCATGTGGTGGTGTGGGGAAGTGAGGGTTTGCATGGAGGTGAGGATGCATGTGGTCCCATTCAGACACAGAAGGAACCTGACAATCCAGAGACTGCAGAGGCCAGAAGCTGTTTATAAATTATTGCCTCGGTCAGATAGAGCTCTGGATCTAGTTCTGAGGCATTGGTTTTTCCTTTGAGTTGCATTCGCAGCATCCCAAGGTTCTCTATCAGCGCACTGGGTAAAGAAGTCACACGGCAGGAGAAAGGCCGGCTTCCTTCAGCTCTTGATATAACCATAACAGTATGTGTTACATCTTTTTTGAAAAAGGAAACAAGGTAATGGCTGGGGAGATAACTCATCCAGCAAAGTTGTTGACTTGCAAGCCTGAAGCCTTGAGAACCCACAAGAAAACGCTCAGATGGTGATGTGCACTAGTAATCCCAATGCTTGGGAGGTAGAGACAGGAGGACTCCTGGAGCTCGCTGGCTAGCTGGTGTAGCCTAATTGGTGAGGTCTAAGCCAATGAGAGAGCCTGTCTCGAAGTAGACAGCATTCTTGTGGATGACACCTGGCCTCTTGAAACACGGGCATGTGAACCCACCCACATGCTTGTCCATACACATGCACACACACATTAAAGAAGGGAAGTGGGGAAAATATATAGCTCAATTAAAACCAATAAATTATAAAGAAATATAAAAGAACAAAAAGTAAAGAATAGTCCTTATTAATCCCGTGAAGCTGCTCACTGTTATAACAAAATCGTTACTGATTTTTTTTTCCTGGCCTTATGCTCTTTCTCAACAAACCCTCTCTCTGGGTGATTGCATCAAAACATGTCAGCTGATAGTTATTAAGCATCTACTTAATTCAACTATTTTTAATTATCTCAATAATTATGTGTTTAGATCTACATTTTTATGTCTCAGCAAAGAAAAAGCCAGCAGCTTAAAGGAGTGAAGCAATTACTTAAATTTAGACAGATAAAAAGTCCTGAAGACTGGCTTTAAAATTCCAAAAATCACGTTAATTCTACTCCATGCGGAGGCACTTTTCATTAATAGATTAGATTCTATACCTCCTATCTCACATGTAATGAGCATAGACTTTCATTTCTCCTTTCTTAGCTCCCTTCCTGGGGAATAACAGTGACAATTATTTGGATGTAATATTCTCTGTAGGGGAAAGAATGTGGGCTTAGAGCCAGGAAGCTCTGGCTTTGCTCTGGTGCTATTTCTTATGAGTCATGGAACACGGGTACTTGACCCGCTTAACCTCATTTTTTTTTACTTTGTAAAATTATAGCAGCAATAATTATTACTATTAATCTGCTAGGTTTTTGTCTCCCTAAAAAACAGGAATTAATTTTCTCACGGTGCTAAAGGCTGGGGGTCTGAGATCAAGATGGTGGCGAGGCTTGTTTCTTCTATAGCCTGTCTCCTTGGCTTTAAGAAGAATCCGTTATCTTGCTGTGTCCCCACGAGGTTTTCCCCATGGGCTTGCACATCTGTAGTCTCTTTCTATGCTTGAATATTCCTTATGACAGACACAAGACAGATTAGGTTATATTCCTCTTCCAGTGTGCCCCCTTTAACTTAATTACTTCTTTACATCATGGGGATGAGGGCTTTAAAATGGATTGGGGGGATGCGGGCAACCCTTAGCAAATTTCATAGACTTGTTAGATGGGATAAGATCATGTGCATAGGTAACACCATGACACAGCAGCTACCCTTTCCCCACCCAAAATTTCTCTAATATTTTGAAATCACATGAAGAGTATGTGTAGGAAGAGTAACTATGTAATTTCTCCAGATAGTCTAATAACTGCTGAAATATACCAATTTTATTCATTTTTATTTTACTTTAAACATAGGGTCTCATGTAGCCTAGACTCACCATATAGCCAAAGATAACCTTGAATTCCATATCGTCCTGCCTCCATCTCATAAATGCTGGGATTGCACTCATGTGCCGCTATGCCTGGCTCAGTAACCTAATTTTCACTGTTGCATTTTCTTAATAAACATGGGGAATACATAAAGAGACAGTTTTCCTCCAGAATAATAATGAGATGGATTATTGGTTCTTTGTTCACAGACAGTGGCTTCTCTCTCTCTCTAACCCACAGCCATACATACCCCCACACATACCCATGCGCGCGCGCGCACACACACACACACACACGCACACACACACACACACACACCAGAGAGAAAGAGAGAGTGGGAGGGGAAGAGAGAGAGAGAACAACGACTATCAGAGTACATTTGGTAATATCTGAATGAATCTGTACAAACCTGTCTCCAAAACAGTAAAAGAGGAACCGTGGCATTTTATGAAAGACAGCTGTCTTTAGTAAGTAGCCTAAAAAGCATGCCAGCCAATGTGGAGCTTTCTAGCAGCACAAGACTTAATATATCTTTTGGTTTTCTAAAGGCTGAGTGACTTGCTTTCTTTAGTACATGTATGCATTGATCATGAATATTTAACAATATAGTATCAGCTCAGCTCTGAGAAAACCGTAACTTTGTCTGTGGGTGTGAGAAGACCAGTTGGGTTCTATGCTAGCCTACATTTCTTATACCAATTAGCTGTTTCATAAGGGTCACAGTACCTTTTGCATTGCATTGACCGGTGAAAGGCTGGCAGAGTTCAAGAAGCCTGTTTCTTTGGGTTCTGTTTCTTTGGTAAGTTGTGACCCACTATTGACTGTTGGCAGGAAGCTGTTAGTTCGTTCCAGACTGCTCAGCCCCAAAATAATCACACAGAAACTATATTATTTGCAATCCTGTTTGGCCAATAGCTGAAGCATATTTCTAGCTTGCTCTTATATTTTAAACTCCATTAATCTGTGCATCACCACGAGGTCATGGCCTACCAGCAAAGTTTTGGCGGGCTCCAGTGGAGGCGTCTGTCCCCAGTGGAGGCTTCTCTCCCTGGCGGTGGCTACATGGCTTCTCACTGACTCCACTTTTTTCCTCCTAGCATTCAGTTTAGTTTTCCCGCCTAACTCTGCTCTGCCCTATCACAGGCCAAAGAGGTTTCTTTATTCATTAACCAATAAAAGCAATTCATACACAGAAGGACTCCCACACCAATTAACTGTTTCAGCAAGCTTTCTGACCAGCTATGCCCTTCTGATACGTTGGCTTTAGTAATGGCTTTATGATGCCCAGTGAACTTGTTGGCAGCACCTAGATGGCCATGTTGGGCAGCCACCCAGTAAGAATGAGCCCAGTGAGTTTTTTTTTTTCTGGCATTTTCACCCAACTTCAAGCCTAGTCTTCCATGTTTGAATCAGAGGTATTAAAACTGTACCGTCACTAAATCCATTTAAATCCTTAATTCTTATTGAATCATCTCCCAAAATTGTTATTCTAGTGTTATTTTCTACTTTAGAAGTAAGGACTAAATTAGCAACTTTAAGAGTGGGAATACTGGTGGCCACCACCGGGGTGCCACATCCATCCAGTCCACTTGGGTGGGATGGGCTGTACCCTTCTCAGTAGGAGTGCAGATAGGAACATGTACTCCATACAACATACAATATATAACCCCTTGTAACAATCAAGGCATTGGTCACAGTCTCTGTCTTATAAAGAGGACTGTGGTATAGCCACTTCCAGAGCCTCTTTCCTCTCCTGTGGCCCGAAATAAGTTACACTCTTGCATCTTTGAGATCCCTTGTTCCCACTCATATTTCCAGAATAAGCCCAAAGTACCAGGCAGTCTAGATTGCACTAGTACAACAGGGAAGAGAGACGAGCCACCTATATGGAGGATCATTTTTCTTCCTTTCACATCCTTATCCCCTCCTACATTTCTGCATCTCCTGGCTTCCTCTTCTGTGCTCCTCTCAGATTCAGTTGAGTTGAGAAGGGGTATGGACCATATTGGAGAGAAGCTTTGGCACCCTGGGAGATGACAGCGACATCTGGAAGTTTTTATTTACCTGGTGTTCCCTTGACTTTCTATAATTCAGATCTATGACCATGTTTTAATATCACCCCTGCCCCCACCTCAACTGGATGAAAAGGGAAATATTCTCAGGCTGGTTATCTTGCAGCACAAGGATTCATTCTTCTACTGGTATTCTAATAGAGATCAGTCAACTTATTGCTTCAGTCTTGGGGGATTTAAGTATTAAAATTGAGGAGAACTTGAAACTGAGGTAGAAAGAAAGAGCTGTCCCACTTACTATACTGCTGGAAAGAGGTTTTTAATTTTTTGTTATTATTGTATTAAACCCCTTAAAGTTACCAGTGATTAAATCCAAATTGTATTAGCACATCTTCCTGGGACAATAGCTACTAACTACTGTCCTTTTTGTCTTCAGTAACCACAGGAGCCATGCTGGGAATTAATGGAGCGATGGAACTTCTCTTCAAGGTCATTTCTCCTTACACCCGAAAGCACACAAGGACAATCAGGTATGGGTCGTGTTCACGGTGCCCCTGGGCTCTGTATGACGGACAGCAAGCTGGAGATGGCTGCCCTTAGATCTTGATGCTCCCGGTCCAATCTGTTGCTGCCTTCTTCCTTGTAGACGTACAGCGTCTGCATCTCTACTTGCTTGCAAGTTTCTCATTTCCTCTTATCCTTACAATAATCCCAAATGATCGTATAACCCACGAGCTAAAATGCTGAGAGAGCTGGATCTAAGGTTACAGTGCTAGGGGATAACAGAGGTGAAGTTGAAATCCGTATCATTCAGACCGGAAACCTCATGTTCTCTTTTGTTGTTGTTGATTTTGGCCTGGTCCTTTCAGATAAACCCTTTTTACCTGCAGTGATAAATGAGCATAATGCCCACAAGATAGCCCAGAAGTGACAGGGTCTCAAAAGAATCAACCAGTTAAACTTCTTAGATGAGTTTCAAGCCTCCTAATAGCCCATCATTGTTGTGTGCTGGTCTTGTTATGCGGTTTTATGATTGGAGAATGAAACCTGGCCTATTCCCTCTGCCTCTTCATCCTAGAGTGGAGTGAATCACTAAGTTAAAAAGGGAGATGGCTTCACATAAAGGCGTTAGAGATATTCGGAACCACTAAGATCCATCATTTATGGGAGTGACTCAGCGAGGACCTTGAGAGAATATTAGAAGAAATTCAGCCAATTTCTAAGATCTATGGGGTCATTTGGCAAGTAGCATTTCCATGCCCAGCCATGATATTTTCTGCATCCTAGCATCAATCTTAGGCTCGTGTTTCACCTGATTATTTTTCTCTTGGGTCACTACAGTTATGCCATCATCATCCATTCTCCCCTATGTTTCTCTACACCAGCATTTCCTGAAGTAAAATACATTACGTATCAGTCCCCCAAAAATGGCCTCATCAAATAAACTGAGAAGTTCTGGCTTAAACAAAGTGAGGTAGGTTTCTTTACTGTGAGACTTCACAAAGCCCCCCATACACACTGGGCCTATCTCTGTAGTGAGCTCCATTCTGAGGCCAATTTGGCCAGGGAGTGCTGCTTCTTACATACCACCTTTTTAAAGGGACCAGAACAGTGTGCATTTCATTTTGGAAATTGCAAAAACAGAGTCAACACAACTCTACCAAGGATCCCGTATGTAGTAGGTGAAAACTTCAGAGTTAAAACCAGGGGTCAACATAACCCCTTTATCTTTCTGTAGCTTTACTTTATTTTGGTCTTAACTGTTTACTACATCAGATGGCAAAAATTCTTGTCAGGAATCAAAGTCGGATTAGTGATTCTTTAGCCGATGGTGCCTTCCTTCCCATTGTGTTCCTCTTCTGGGACTGTATTCTAGATTTGAAGAGACTGTAGGTGGCAATGAGAAATGCTGGTGGGGAACAAGGCTTGTCCATAGTCATCTGTGCCGATTGGGATGTACAGGTCTTGGGTATGTTTAACTTTGACACTGTGCACTGCCCTTGCTGCTGAGATTGGCAGTCTCAATGTGTCTTTTGGTCACTAAAACACGAGCTTTATCCTACTGTCCTAGTCCTAAGGGTATACCTAATATTGTATATAATGTTGTATATAATATTGTATATTGAAAAATGCCTATAATATGCATTTTTTCACATACACTATGTGAAAATCAATGTAGTGTTCAATGTGCCCTTGTACATATGAGTCTCACTGAATAATCTCTTCTTTGCCATAAATACCATGCTGTTTGAAGGATTTTTCTAAGAAAACCCCTTGTCTTTGTCAGTTAACCTTGGTTATCAAGGGACGAGGACCTATAGTTTTTCAGTCCTGATGACTTCTGCTGTCTTTGTTATTAAAGCCAAGATTGGGAGGACAAAGCAACCAAACCACCATATGTAAGACAATCAAAAATAGTTAAAGCATAGACATCCCCTTCTTGGGGACACCTACTGTTGCCACCTGAATTGCTTTTTTTTTTCCTCCTGCAAAAAATCAAGTTCAGGTGCAGATCTGATCAAGGTGCCTTAGAACCAGAGATTAACAGGGGTGGAAGGCTTCTAAGAATAGGAAGTTGCCAAGGATCTCAGTGATATTTCTAAGCACCCTACCCACCACTTCAGCATGTCTGATCAGTCCTAGAAATTTCCCAAAGAAAAATGCCAAACTGAGAACCGAACATCCACAGAGGAGTGGCCTCTTCACCAGCCTTTCCAATGTAGGTGCCATCGACCCGGTGTTTTGATTAGGTGCCTAGCACAGCTCTCAGCTCTTAGCACACGTTGTCTCTCTTGAGCCTCTGTTCTTCTTTGAGGCAGGTGCTATTACGGGGGGGGGAAATTGAAGCTGAAAGAAGTGGGGTAACCTGCTGGGGATTTAAGAGAAAGAGCCAGGACTTCAGCGCTGCCTGATACATGAACCTCAGCCTTTAAAGCACCCTTGGAGTATCTTGTAGTCTATTTCCAGGGTTATAATTCTAAAACCACCGTATGTAAGACAATCATGAGTAGTTAAAGTTTGCTTAAATTTCTTTTACCGTCTAAATGGTTCAGTTCCATGGAACAATTTGCTTAATGATAGGGAATCTTTCTCTTCAGCTGAATGGCCATTTCCTCTCAAAGGCTAAATAACTATTCTCCCTGCTTTTGAATTCTTTCCCCAAGCCACTTTGTTTTCTAACCTCCACCCTCTCACACCCATACTTTCCAACTAGAACATAAGAAATGAAGGCCCCGAAGTTGGAAGACACCTC
Source organism: Ondatra zibethicus (assembly GCA_004026605.1). Lineage (NCBI taxonomy): Eukaryota > Metazoa > Chordata > Mammalia > Rodentia > Cricetidae > Ondatra > Ondatra zibethicus. The sequence continues at coordinate 35,070 of PVIU01010048.1, forward strand.
CTAGCAGCTCTAGCTGATTCTTTGCTGAGCCACTTCGGTTTCCTTAACTTGACTCTGGCATTTCTCCAAATGTGAATGCCAGATCTGACTTTATAGGTTTGTTGTAGATATTAGAAATAATGGCTAGAAAAGTCTGTGGGATTTGACATGCTAGGATATGTCAGTCACTGCTAATTGAGATACAGCTGGGTGATAGGCTGCCTACCTGCGGCCAGATGGCTCCCCTAAGCACCATCTCCCAACCCTCAACTGTGAAGAGTCCAAATAAATTCCACTAAGTTTCCTTCACTTACATGCCATACCTATGGTTTTGGGGGTTCTTCCAGGGGAGCAGACGGCAGCCTGCCTGTAGGACATGAATACCCACCCTGGGTATCATCCTTCAAACCCTTGCAAGCGATGGGAGCGTTATTCCAGGGTGGCTTTGTGAGATCGGTGCCCAGTGTGGTGCCACTGTGACTCCTTCCCCCTGCGGAGATTAAACCTGCTCTACTTCTCCTGTGTGTCCTGAAAATAGATGTGCAGCTGTCCTCCACTCTCCAGTGGTACTCAGGGCAAGATTTATAACTGTAGTTGCAGCCTTACTAGGGAGGAGGGCCTGTGTGGCGCTATCACAAGCTTCCTGTGGCTTGGCGCCAGCCTCCGTGCCTGGGAAGGCAGACATGCCAGTCTTCCTTCATTTGCTACATGCCCACCGTGTTGGCACTCTTCACCAGTGTGTTGTTGGGCTGGCTTGTGCCTTCTCACTTTCTTTTCCTCCCCATGCCTGCCATTTTGAGCTGGACAGTCACGGTCAAACATGGAAGGCTATTACAGCCCCTGGAAACCATCAGGAATGTGCTTCATTTATTTATCTCCCATTCCTCTTCTCACCACTTTATCTAGCCAGCTGTCTCTAAGTGCGGCCTGCTCCAGAAATGCTGATGCCATTTTATCAAAGGATCAAACAGCTACCCAGTCTCCATTTCAGGGGAGTGGGGGAGATGGAACTGTCTCTCCTCAATGATGCCCTGGAATATTTTTTATCATTTCTTTGAACCCATTTTGTAGTTAACCTTGCCCAGTGTTGCCTTGGAGTCTTCTCTTCTGCAATTGTTGTTGCTGTTTTACTCTTTACTCTTGGGCTCTTTTGTGGGGGCCATCACTAAGGTCCCAAATAAATATGCACAGAGACTTATTCTTTTTTTTATAAATGCCCAGGCTTAGCTTGGTTTATTTCTTGCTAATTTTTCTTAACTTAAATTATTCCATCTACCTGTTGTCTCTGGGTTTCTATCTTTCTCTATTCTTTATACCTTTCTTTACTTCTTACTCTGTGGCTGACTGTGTGGCTAGGTGGCTGGCCCTTTGTATCCTTTTCTCCTCCTTTTCTCATTTCTTGATCTTCTCCTCTCAGATTTCTCCTCCTATTTGTTCTTTCTGTCTGCCAGCCCCACCTTTTTCCTCCCTTGCTTGCTAGTGGATGTTCAGCTCTTTATTAGACCAGTCAGGTGTTTTAGACAGGCAAAGTAACACAGCTTCACAGAGTTAAACAAATGCAACATAAAAGAATGCAATCCATCTTTGTATCATTAAACAAATGTTCCACAGCGTAAACAAATGTAGCACATCTTTAACTAATACTCTACATCACCCTTCCCTCTAAATTCTCTGCTTATCAAGAGAGAAATTGAACCATGTTTACTTTGTTTTTCTCCACAGGATCCAGGTCCATGTATAGCGTATGGTAGGTAGATTCTTAACCAAATGCAAAAGAAATGTATTTTAGAAGGTTTGCACATAATGATCACTCTTATTTGTAAGGTACCGTGTGATAATCTGATGCAAGTATACAACATGTAATGGGTAATAAATCATGGTAATTAGTGTTTCCATCTACTAATATATGAAACACTTCACAAAGTTTGCCAAAGTAATTTTGGGCAGAGACTATGTTAATCATCTTTATAGCACTCCAACATTAGTATGTATGATGGCAGGATCCGCATCAAAAGAAATACTTTAACTAAAAGATATTGGTGGATTATGAATGTATTGATAAGCAAACTTTGACATCTATTGAATGAGTCACTTCATGCTTATTAATAAGTCATTCTTGTTCTTGATACCACACTGGATCCATGTGTCTTCTGTCATATGTCTAAACATACCCAGAACTCATGTGGCCACTCTGCCAAAAACTTTGTGATATGAGAAACTGAGGTACCTCGGAGAAGCCAGCCAAAAGAAGAGAAGCTGGAGCCTCAGCTTTAAAGGAAACAGGATTTTTCTTGCTGGAGGGAAGGGAAGTGTTAGAGCCCCACCCTCCCCCATCTTTGTTAGATCTGTCTCGGGGAGCTGATAGGTTGGCAGAAGGGAAGGTTCGAAAGTTAAAGGGCATCACAGGAGTCTGGGGCAGCACTGATCTAAAAACTTTACTTCTCATTGAATTAGGTTGCCTGTTTTGGTCTGTTAATAGATTCAACAGGGTCTTTAGAATCTGTGGGGTGCACTATAGAAATCGGGAGCAGGAAATGACCCTTGTGCAGAGAGTGTGCCCCTTTGTTAGCTTGGTCCATGGGTGGACCAGTTTGTTTATCAGCACAAAGCTGGCCTGGAGCAGTCCAAACTCACTAAGCAGGAAAATTTCCTGAGGCAAAGGTGGTCGCCTCCAGGTGCTTGACTCCCTGTGACTTAGAAGAGCTTGTGTTGTCTCAACATTCTCTGCTGTCAGCAGTCCCCTTCTTCCCTTACTTCTGTGACTTCAGGCCTTTTGTAGTGATGATGTCCATATCCACTGGACATGTCCCAAATGTCCTGTCTGATCCTGATGGGTCCTCATACCATAATGTTTATCCCAATGTTGTAGATTGCTCTTCAGATGTTACCAGTATACAATAGTTCCAAAACTCTGCTAGCTTGCCCTGCCCCACAGATTTCTAAGTCAATTAGAGTTTTCTTACTAGGGACTGCTTCTTCAACCCCATTGTATTTTCTGATCATTGCACCTCATGTTGAGAAAGAAGACTCAGGTTTATCAATTGGCTGAGATTGTTTCTCTATTCTTCATTGGCATTGGCTTTGAAGTTTCCCCAACAATAAGAAGAGTCAAAAATTGTGTTCTAGACTATGCTGGCCTCATCCCTACACAAGAGGTCTTCTTCACTATCACCACCGCTTCTATCCCAGGCTTTCAGCAGGTCTGTCATGCTGGTATTGACTTTCAGGATCAGGGGTATTTGGGACACAGATTGGTATAATTGTGGGTCATATTCCGTGTGCTAGAGGACCTGGGATTAAGTACCTTGGCAACAGAAGGCAGCGTTGTGTTTGGGTCTCTAACAAGCTTCATAAGCAAATTCTTCAGGTTAGTGCCCTGTTGGCTGTCCTAGTTGCTCCCTGTACTTAGAATAGTGTTAGTGATCTTCTCCCTTTAGAACTCTTGTCTGCCAGGGCTCTTTGGCATTTGAGCTTTGCCCGAGGGCAGGATTACTGGGCATTGCTTCATTGGCAGCTATTTCTGGTGATTCCATCTTCAGTTTATGAGCTAGAAAAATGTCCCATGCTTCTTCTCCTCCCTGAACCACTGTCTTCCAAAGTCAATCCTTCTGGGCTTTCCCTAACCAGCATACCACTCCATTTTATTTGATCATACTAGCTGATAGATAAATGCAGACTCAGCCAAAGCTAATGGTTTTCTTATGATCATAGCAACTTAGGTGACACAGCTACTTTGTCACTGAGAGAGTGGGGTTTCAAGTTACAGGAAACATTCTTCTGTTTCTTGAAATAGCTCCCATATTCCTCCTGGGAGTTCTTTGCTTCTCTTCTCATTGAAAGCCTTACAACCTTCCTCTCAATATAAGTTGACTCTGGGTTTTCCAGGGCACGGGCTCATATTGGTGATTCTGAGGCCATGGGCTTCAGGACACTTGGACTCACATACTTTGGAATGGGAACAAAAAAATTTCAGCCCAAGCTTCACAAGTGCTGATATGGGGGATGCACACCATGGGCTCACCTTACTGACAAAGTGATTATAGCCTCTGCAACCTGACTCCAGGCCTGTAGCCGATAGTGGGATGAATAGTTTCCTACATGAATTAAACCCTGGCAACCGTGGCCTGTGGCTGAAATGCCTTTCATCTTCTGAAGAAGCCAGTGACCTCTCCACGTAAGGGCCAGTCATAGATATTCAAGTCACAGGATTGAAAGCTGAAAGCTTCCAAGGACCTTTCTCTCTTGTCCATCTCCTTCATCTAAGGTGAGGTCAATGAAACACAGAGAAGCTCATCAAACTCCTAATGAGCTTCAAGACATATTCCTTACTAAAGGGCACCTTCCCGTGTAATCCAAGGCAGATGTGCTTTAGAGCTTTTATTGGATATTTGATACGTTTACCTTGGTAGTAGGCACTGGAGACTTAACAAACAACAGAAGATGATTTTTTTTTTGTTTTTTGTTTTTGTCCTTCAGCTTCTAAATCTATGTAACAGTTAAAATGTAGTGTGTGTGTGTGTGTGTGTGTGTGAGAGAGAGAGAGAGAGAGAGAGAGAGAGAGAGAGAGAGAGAGGAAGTGCCATTCAGATCTAGTCCTGGGCTGACGAAGTGGGTGAGTTTTCCAACCCCTGAAGATGTTCTCATGTGCTTCTGCCAATCAGGGCATCTGCTTGGGTCATCTTTGAAATCTGCTCCAACTATCCATTTGAGGCCTAGAAAGGCTTAGTCTAGCAACACTGGGGGCTTGAGGGACAAGTCTTTGAGCCCAGCTTGATACAGTAAAATTTTACGCACAAGTCTATATCTTCCTATTTTCCTACAGGTCACCCCTTCTTTTCAAAATTGTAAACATCCATGAATATGTGGGAGAGTCTTCAGGGGATTGGAGCAAGGCAGACAAAGACTCTCATCAGGAAACACGCTTGGGACCATCCTTTGCTCAGAGAGGGCTGATCCTTCTAACAGGCCTCAGTCACATTCTGCAGGGAATGATTGCACAGCCACATCCCACAACCATAAGATCAGAACACACAGTGGGAAAGCTGTTTTCTTGTGGAGCTGAGCGTGTAGTGGTGTGCTCTCTTGAGGATGAGTATGTTCAACAAATAAAAGGCACCCAAGCAGCCGGAAAGGAAAAAGCCCGGAAGGAGCCATTGTGTATAGTTACTGAAAGCCAATTGTTTCCTAGAGTTCAGGCAGAGATTTGGAGATAAGGGCATCTTGGAGGCTTTCTGCTTTGTTCAATTCAGTGTTATTTTGATATGGATCTCGGTGTGATCATCAGTTATATTCAACAGAGCTGATGAGAAAGATAGAGAACAATAGCTGGCTATTTAAAAGAAGTGAATTATTATAAATTAAATTTGAATGTTGTTCAGATGGTACATCATAGGTATTCAGCAAATGCCAGTTACGTTAACGAGTCCTGATGCTTCAGTTTACCTGACGTTCATCCTTTCAACCATTAATTTATTCCCTGAATAGTTTTTGAAGATTTTATTTTTAGTAGAGATGTGTGGGATTTGGGATGAAAAGAAATGGCTCTTGCCCTCAAGGAGCTTGTAGATGATACATAACATCAGCACTCAAATGAGAGAGACAAAAGCCCTAATGATGGGGTATTCATGAAGGCAGGAGGTCTCAGTGTACTCAGAAACGGGCAGGGAAGAACTTACAAGGAAAGCAGCTTTAGGTATGAAGTAAGGCTTTTCCCAGATGCTAAAATTATAAAAAAAAAAACAAAAACCAAAACCAAAAAACAAAACAGGCGCTTCTAGGTAGAGGCAGAAGAAAAAGCGAAAACATAAAACTGCACACAATTTATTCATGGACGTGCAGGCTCGTGAAAACACACACACACACGCACACACAATTTAGTGACTAGTTGGAATATAATTCAAGAATATGAAGTAGAAAGCTCTTCCGAATTGATCTTAAAAAACTATTATCTTATTAGAAAATAATAGGAATATATAATCCTCAAAGGAAGGAAAAAATAAACTCCTATAAATTTAACTCTTCAATAACCCGAAAATGTAATTTAGATGAAGGCACCAATTTTATATATCAGAGCAGCAAAGATTTTGAAACATGATAAAATTCACTGGTGGAAAGGATTGGCTAAGATGGGCACCTTCTTGCTGCTGGGCGTGTAGATGACACATTTACAAAAACGGGGTGACGTTTGCCAAGATGAGAGGGAAGTTCCCATCACCCACCTCTTGAAATCCGTCCTAAGCAATTATTGTGAAAGGTAGATGAAGACACATGCCTACAAATAGCAATAACAATGTTATTTATAATCAGAAATGATATAAATAGAAAAATTTAATAACAGTATATTTTAGTAAATGCAATACATTTGTATAGCACAGTGTTATATAGAAAAAAATGAAAATAGGCAAGGGAAAGAGTTTTGTCTTGGAGCATTGCTTGCAATAAAATTATTGACTGGAAAAATAACAGTTTCAAATTCATGTAAAATTATGCACGAAAGGACCAAGTTCAAGATGGGAAAACTAGGGATAGATTTTTTCTTTCCACAAGAAAAAAAATAAAAATATAAATAAAGCAATGTTTTTAAGCATATAAACATCTGGCAATAATTAATAGTGATCCCTGAAAGATGAGTTTCTGTATTACCCTGATGCCTGAATGAATGTCCAAGGGACAGTGCAGGGGACGCTGGTAGTGAGGATGCAGGTGCAGCCCCCAAAAAACCTGTAGTTAAGGAGCTAGAATTGAGGATCCAGTATGAATCTTGGAGGGTCCAATGTGCCTAGAATTTATAGGACAGAATTCTGGAGCTAAATGTGCTGGAGAGAGAGGACAGGGAGAGTGGGATGAATAGGGAAAAGGGAGAGAAGGGAGAGAATATGAGTAAGAAAATGAACGAGTTTTCTTCCAGTTCACAGTTGATGAAACTGAGTAGTAGAAATCTTGCACAAACTCCTGTAGAAAACTTTAAAACAGGGGGGACTAGCCCCAGTTTACCCAGCATTCTGTTGATACTGAAAGCAGGCGAGGGAAAGCCAAACCAAACAAAACCAAACAACAATAACAAAACCCAACCAATGGGTATTTCTTATGAATAGATGCAATATCCGTAACTTGATTTTAGCAAATTGTTATTAGCAGGACATAAAAAGACCATGGAGAAGTTGTCAGCAGTCCACTGTGTATATGTACCACAGCTTCATCTCCATCAGTTCATGGACCTCTAGACTGGCTTCATTTCCTATCTATTGTGACTAGAGCAGTGATCAGTATAGACGTGCAAGTGTCTCTGCAATGTAGTGCATCACAAGGCTCTGAGATCAATAGACACACAGAAGTCATATCTCTTAATGGTTCATTAAGCAACTGGGAAGCAAGACAGAACAAAACATAGCTTAAAAATGCTGTTCTTTTAAAACATCTTATTTTCCTCTCATGCATCCCCTGGGATCAACTAGACCCTCTGCAAGTCGGGAACAATTGTGTAGCTTGGTCTATCTAGGGGTCCTTGGCAATGGGACCAGGATATCTATCTAGGGTCTATCTTGGTCTATCTATCTAGGTCGGTCGGTCTGTCTGTCTGTCTATCTATCTATCTATCTATCTATCTATCTATCTATCTATCTATCTATCTATCTATCTATCTATCTATCTATCTATCTATCTATCTATCTTGGTTTATCTAGGGGTCCCTGGCAGTGAGACCTGGTGCATGAACTAGCTTGTTGGAGACTGTTCCCTATGGTGGGATGCCATGCTCAGCCTTAATGCAGAGGGGAGGGCCTGGTCCTGCCTCAACTTAATGTGCCAGGCTTTGATGACTCCCCATGGGAGGCCTCACCCTTTGGGAGGAGTGGATGAGGGTGGGCTGGAGGGGAGGTGAAGCAGGGTGGGGGAGGAGTGGGAGGGAGAACTGTGGCTGAAATATAAAATGAACTAAAAAAATAAAATAAAACAAGCATCTTATTAAAATGTATTTTCATTAATTTTGGACATATCTGTAACATATATGATCACTGCCACCTCCTCTTATACTCTCCCATTTTCTTTCTGCTTCCTCTCCTTCCTCCCTTCCTACTTTCATTTATTTTTTGTAGGTAGCCACCTCTATAGTGTGTTCATGACTGCCTGTGCCAGATCCAGAAAATATTGTTTCACAGTACTTCTCCCCCAGCCCCGATCCTGTGGCTCTTAGGATCTTTCCATTCCCCTTCCCTGGGCTTTGGCAGGGGTGTTAGAGATATTCTCTTTAGGACTGGGCTTTGGCAGGGGTGTTAGAGATATTCTCTTTAGGACTGGGCTTTGGCAGGGGTGTTAGAGATATTCTCTTTAGGACTGAGGACTCAGCAGTCACCTGTTTTCAGTCCTTTGACCCATTATCCATCACCCTGATAATGAAGAACTTCTCTGATTAAGGTTGAGAGCAGCCTGAGTCTATGGGTGTCCATGTACTTGTTTAGAGTGCAGTTTGACCACATGGCAGCTTATCACACTAGGGATAAATCGCCTTCTAGGTTCTGTGACCTCCCCAGGCCTAATCTCTTTTTTATTATTACTGACTTGATTTTATTATGTTTTTAGATGAAAGTGGTTAGTGTTATGCTTCATTTCATTTCAGTTTTATTTTTTATTTTTCTCCCTCCCTTTTCATCCCCCCAAACCCTCTCATATGTGCCTGTAAACTCTCTCCTTCAACTTGATGGCCTATTTTTTTCACTAATTACTATTGCAGGGATATATGTATTTGTACATGTAAATATGACCTGCTCAGTCTGTATAATATTACTCCTATGTATGTGTTCAGGGCTCATCATTTGGCACTAGACAACCAATTGGTGTGTTCTTCCTTAGAAGCCTCTGTCTCTGCTCAGCTTTTTTCAGTTGCCTATAGTTCTTTGTGTAGGGCTGAGGTTTTGTGGGCTTTTCCACATCCAATTTGGCATGTATAGTTCACGTTTGGGCAGTCATAATCTTTTGACTACATTTATAGTGTCTAACCTGTATTCCCTCCTGGGACTGGTCTCCTATCCAGTCAGGAAGTGATTATTTACCACAGTTGAGCCATGCCTGCTTCAGTGGACACACCCTGTCTGCATAGCAGCATTGAGCATGCTGGGTTTACAGCTGGGTAGGGCCACGGATGAAGTTTCCTCCCTGCCTTCTGGCACCATGTATGGGAGCCACCCATGGAAGAAGATCTTAGACAACCCTGATATTTTCTGTATCCAAATTTTGTGGGGTCCACTTAACAATAGGGTCTTGCTATCTAGTCCTGGCCAGCAACCAATGGCAACTGTGAAAGTCTGAATTGTGTGTGGCGCCTCTGGGGGTTTCATGGCCACCAGGTCATAGGAAGATATTCCACAGCCAGACCTGTTTTTTTAAATTTTATTTTGCTTGTTTGTTTGTTTTTAAGTTATGGCTTTTTAGAGCAGCATTGTGTATCAATTCAAAGTACCTCCAGTTAAAATTCTTTTTATAAATTATTATTACATAAATTCAGTTAGCTTATAGTAGTAGGTTTCTTCATGACTCGTTTATACATCACATGTTTTAATTGACTCTCCCCACAATTCCTCTTTTCCTTTATCCCCCGATTCTTCTTTAAATCTTTACTTAGTGTATGCTCTCGACTTTTATACCACCCATACTTTCCTGTCCCTCCCAGGACCTTTCCTGCACATCCCGTGGCCCCTTTGTTACTTTCGGGCCTTTAGAGACATCTCTTCCAATTAAGGACAGAAATCTAAATATTCAAATCTATGATCCACATAGGAGTGAGAATATTTGCTGTTTATCTTTCTGGGCCTAGATGTCCTTCTCAGTGTAACATGTTGTAGTTATATCAATGTCTTTAAAATTTTGTAACAGCAATATTTTTTATTACCTTGTGCTTATGTCCTGGATCTTCATTATCCATTCACAGTTGACAGACAGCTAATCTGATTCCATTTCATAGCAATTGTGAGCAGAGTTGCAATGAAAATGGGTGTTCAGGTATTTTTGTGATAGCGTATACAATTCTTTGGCTATATGCCTAGGAGCAGTATATTCGAGCCACATGGTAATTATGCCTTCTGAGAAACCTCTGCAGTAAGTTCCAAATGGTTCCCAGTTCCCACCTGCTGAACAGCCATTAAGGAGAGTCCCATAGCCTCACCAGCCCTTGTTGTCAGGTTTGTTTTTAATCTTGGCCATTCTGATTGGAGCAGGAAGGAATCTCAATGTAGTCAGACTGTCTTTGGACTGCCAACGCCCAAATAATGACATGGAAACTTATTATTAATTATGAAAGCTTGGCCTTAGCTTAGGCTTGTTCTCAACTAGCTCTTATAACTTAAATTAACTCATTTATATTAATCTACATTCCACCATGTGGCTCATTACCTTTTTTCAATACAATGTATATTGAGCTTCCTCCCTGTTTCACTGGTGAATTCCCTGATCCTCAGATTCTTCCCTGTTTAGGGATCCTCTTTCCCTCTGGGCCTCTTGGCCACTAGGCCAAAGAGGGGAAAGCAGCAGATGGAGAAACAGAAGCTTTGGTGGCCCATGAGCATGAGACAGCCCTCTAGGAGACAAATTTTGGTGAACCAGCTCAATTTGATTTCAGAGCATCAGAAACACATAGGATTGGGGAGCCTGGGGACAAGCCCTAATTTGTGTTATGTGGACCGCTCCTATCACAAGGCTTAGTGTGTGGCAGTAGGGTCCTATAGCAGAGCTTGTTGCACAAATCTTCTCAGCAGGAATTTGTGCCAAGGGTCAAGCTAAAGATGAATCAGGCATCTGGTTTAAAGACAGCCTTTAGATAAGGTCAGTCTGCAGGCCCAGGGCAGTCTCCAGATAAGTGCAGGTAGAGAGCAGGAAGCTTTGGTGAAGGGAGGGAGCTCCATATTGTGATAAGCTGCTAAGCCATGGGGAGGCTATGACTCTGACCAGCCAGCAACATCTTACAACATCTTCCAAGTTCTTCTTTCTCCCTAGAAGTCCCAACTATCCTCTGCTGCCTAGCTATTGGTCACTCCGCTCTTTATTAAACCAATCAGAACGTTTGCTAAGGCAGAGACACATCTTCATAGCATACAAGAAGATTATCCCACAATATCTCGAAGTAGTTTTAAATTGTATTTCTAGGATAGCTAACGATGTTGAGCATTTTGAAAACGTTTATTAGACATTTGTATTTATTCTTTTAGGAACTCTCTGCTCAGGAGTATGCTGGAATTTTTATTGGGATAGCATTGGGTCTGAAGATTGCTTTTGATTCTCAATCACATTAAATGATTGAGAAGATAGGGATGAATCTGAAGAGAGATGAAAAAGATGTGTTTACTGCAAAGTTCACGGCACTGCAGAGACAAAATAAATGGCACCCGAGCAAGTAATGGCTCAGAGGCCTGGTTAGAGTTAAAATGTCAATTTCCCTTCAGTTGAGCTATAGATCCAATGCACTCCCAGTGCAACTTATCAAACTCCTCTTTATTATAAACTTATAAATTGATTTAGAAATTCACTTGGGAATGCAGAGGATCTAAAATCACTGAGGCAATTTTGAAAGAGAAGTGCGAAGTTGGAAGAGTAATAACACTTTATCTCAAGTGTTAAAATAAAGCTCCAGTAATCAGGACTTTGGCAGTGATGCCAGGGTTGACAAACAGATTAATGGAACAGAACAGGCAGTTCAGAAGTCAACCTACAGATAATTTGGACAATTCATTTTTGGCCAAGGTAAATTCCATGGATAAACAAACATCTGCTTAATAAATGGTGACTGGAAAACAGGAAATTCATGTGCAGTGGATAAATTTTGACTTATATTTGATACCACAAAGGGGCTTAACATAAAATATATAATAATAATAATAATAATGGACATAACTGTCTAAATCACACCCGTAAGATGTCTGGGAGAAAAGAGACGGAAGCTTTTGTGATTGTTGGATAGGCAAAAATTATTTAGATAAATTGTGTTTCATTAATATTGAAAACTCCTGAATCTCAAAGGCTTTTATTAAGATCATGATGATACATGGCATAGGCTGAAAGAGATATGTCAATCATGTATCTCATAAAGGTGTACCTTATTTTGTATATACAACCAGTGTTTAAAATTAAAAAAGGAAATGAAATATTCAATTGAAAATAGACATAATATTTTTAACATACATATTACCAAAAGATGCACAAATAGAAATCAGGCATATAAACAAGCTCAGCATATATTTCATTAGGGAGCTATGTATTACAGCATAATATAATAGCAAATAGAGAACTTTAAAAAGATTATGATTAAAAAGACTGTCAAGTAATAATACCTATGAACCATATCAATGACCAGCATGGTATGAAAACCCAGAGGGTGTAATAGTGGCATCCATACTGTGGCTGTAACCAACAACTCTCTGATTTCACTGAAGACATGCTTAATAAGAAGGAAACTGTGCCTGATACGGTAACATAGCTAACTACTTAGTGCTAGTGAAGTTACGGTTACTGGAGGAGAATCTACAATCACTACATTGCCAAACCAGTATACGCCCTAAGAACAATCTATAGACATTTATCTTCATACCCACAGGTAAATGTCTTCACCCCTCAATAAGGAAACTTCTTTTCAAAATGGACATAGGCCACTCCAGAAAACCACAACCAATTCAAATGAAAGTCGTGGATCCCAGTCCCAACAGGTACTTCTATAAAACACAAGCACATCTAAGGCTCAGGGAACATTGTGGAAGATAGTGAGGAGAGAGTTGTAAGAGCCAGAGGATCAGGGAGTTTGCTGTGAGACTGGATTTTCTAGTAATATCAGAAGCGACATCTATAAAGTCTCACCAACGTGACTGCTCAGGCTTGAGCTGAAGAAAGATGGTACCGGTGGACATGACTAACTGGATGGGGGAAAGCCAATCAGGCCTCCATCTTAGGCAAAGAATGGCAGGCAACTGAGGAAAGCTGGGAGTAAGAGCACATCTATTGTTTGCCTAGTGCCTATCAGCCCTGAAAACATATATACAAGTACCATTATTCAGACTGAGCAGGTTATATTTAGGAATACATGTATACATGTATATACACACACATACATGAATGCAATAACAACTAGTGAAAAAAGTGGCCAAGAATTTGAAAGAGATGGAAGGGGCATATGGGAGAGCTCTGGAGGGAGATAAATAAAGGAAGGAATGTTATAATTAAATTATAATCTCAAAAAGTACTAAGAAGAAGTATCAGAGGAGTAAGCAAAGCTGGAGAAGAACCAGAACTCTCACTCTGATGATGGGAATACAGAATGTAAATCACAGCAGAAAAATGTTTATTAAAATTAAATATATACCTACTATGTGGTCTAGGAATTCCTTTTCTAGGTAACTACACAGCAGAAATGATGGCATATATCCTTAGGCAGATGTGGTCACAATGTTTATAGCAACTCTATTTGCAATAATGAAAAATAGAAGACAGCCCTAATATCCACTGGCTGATGCACAGATAAACTGTAATATTTTCATACAATGAGATATCGATCAGCAACCAAAATACATTATTCGTATAGGCTACAGCATAAGTAAACATCGAAATAATTGTGCTGAAGTGCATGTTGGTTGTTGCAGTCCTCACAACATCCAGAAAGTGGAATCAGACTGATGCTTATCAAAAAATGAAGAGATTGAAAAAGTATAGTATGTGTATTCAAGAGATTTTATGCATCAGAAAAGAAAAATGACATCATGACATTTCCAGGAAAATAGTTGCAACTGGAAATCATTATGTTAAGTGAAATAAGTCAGACTCAGACAAATGCCACATATTTTCTCTTATATCAGGAAACTACATTTAAAATTATATATGTATATATGCATATAGATTGGTGTATTTGTATATGAATGTATGGGTAGGTCATGACACGAGAAGTGGCCCATGTGAGGGAAGGAAATCATCTAAAGGGGTATAAGATATAGGAAGTACAGGAACACATGTGATAAAAGAGCAGAAAGTGGAATAATGGGGGCAAGGCAGAGTTAATGGGAGAAGAGGAACTGATGTAAGCAAAGCATAATGATACGAATGTATGAAGATGCCACTGAAATGTATGAAATGTCTGTTACTTTGCAAGTTCACCTAAACACTAATACTAAAAAGAAAATTTGCTCTGAGAGAAAGTCCAGACACAATGCATACTGTCTGTTGCTACATTTACTAAATTTTAGAATAAGCTATAGTTAGAGAAAGCAGGTGGTAGCTTTCTGAAGATAGGGAGTCAGGGTAAAGTCAGGATGAGAAGACTTATGTAACAACATGGGGAGACTTCTCTGGGTTGTTTCTCATCTTAATTTTGACCAAAGGTTTATGCATTGTCAATTATTATCAAATTGAACATACATGTGCCAAACTTATTGTATGTCAATTACATCTAAATAGATTCCTTATAAAAGCTGTATGGAGGACATGAATGTGAAATATTCAAATGAAGATGCCAGCATTTTTGGGTCATGGGACTGTAAGTTAATTAACATTTTCTGCAGTTATTGGGCATCACTTTTGTAATTATGAAAATTTAAACTAAATGAGAATTACTGGGCACTACCTAGTCTAAAATACATTTTAATACACTGGCTGATTTGTGTGAAAATTAACAGCACCATCACCAATAATCAAGCCATATCTTCATTCATCCAAAGAAGATTTGAAGAGGGGTCTTGACAGGGGTCAGAGATTGACATCAGTTCCCAGTGTTAGGAATGAGAAATGAAAGACGGGACAGAGCAGTATTTCCTGGGCAGAGAAGCAAGCTTTAGAATATGCATAGAACATTTGGGTGAGGAAAAGAAGTAGTTGGCTATTCAAAGCAGCAGTAGCAGAAACTATATTATTTAGATCACAGCCTGTCCCATTAGCTCTAGCATCTTATTGGCTAACTCTTAAATCTTATTTTAACCCATCTCCATTAATCTGTACATCACTACGAGGTCATGACCTACCAGCAAAGTTTCAGTGCTTCTATCTCTGACAGTGGCTCCATGGCGTCTCTCTTAACTCCACCTTCCTTCTCCCAGCATTCTGTCCAGTTTTCCCCGCCTACCTAAGTTCTGCCCTATCAATAGGCCAAGGCAGTTTCTTTATTCATTAACTAATAAAAGCAACACATAGACAGAAGTACACCATTTCACCTTTTCTGTTTGAACGAAAAGGAAGGCTTTAACTTTAACATAGTAAAATTACATGAAACAAAACAGGTATCAAACAAGAATTAAAGTTACAATATTTATATCTACTTTATCTTTTATCATATCTAAGCTAAACTATAACTATCTATCAATTCTTCAACTCCATCAAAGACTCAAGAAGGATATAATATTACCTAGGTAAACAGGAAGTACATCGTAAGTAACTTCTAAAACTCTAGAATTGACAGAGATATCTCTCTGCCTGAACAGTCACCCAAAGTTCTTCTTTCCATTGGGCCCCATCCATCTTCAGCCTACAGGCCCATAGAATCCAGCAGACTTTTCATGAAGCAGGAAATTTCAAAGACAGTTCCACCTATACTGGCAGTTTGTCCATCACATTTTTCTGTGTTCTGCAGAATGTCTAGCAGACTCTTTCATGAAATAGGAACCCCAAAGGATCGTCTCACCTTTAGGTAAGTTTAGTAGTCATTTCTCTGTGGGTCCTGCATATCCAATTATGCAGTCTGGGTAAGAGCAGTTTCCTGCCCAAATGGCTAAAGAGCCTCTTTGATGCCCATCTTCCTCTCAAAGTAATTGGTGATGCCAGGAGCAGACGTGTCTCATTGTCATGAAAAGTCCTAAGCTATTAAAATATTTTAAATGCCATATTCTGAAGGTCTCTGAAAGGTTGGAAGAATACCAATCTAACTGAAATATATCTCTATACATCTAGAAAATCTAACTAACATGACTACAAGCTTGACTATTATAGATGACTCTCTACCTATATTTCTTAATTATATATTATATTTTTTAATGAGCTGGGCAAACATAATACCTTAATCAAGACCAGAAATATACAATCCACAGGTTCTCATCTTCTATGAAAACAAAAGAAGAACCTCTTTTCCAAAGCAACATATCCTTAGACTCAAATTTTTGAATCAAGATACCTTTATGTTGGTTTAACTTAGCAGTCCAACAATGAAATGTCTCTCTGTACTAAGCTCCTTCACAGTCAAAAATTTCAAAGAAAACACAATAATATACACAATCCAGACTCTCTGTGAATTTTCCATCTTTACGTGGCTCATTTTTTGTTTACTAAGCATTAACTTTATTTTATGACTCTCTATACTCTATTTCTTTACTCTTTCAAGCCTATGTACATTTATCCAACACTATGACTCATCTGGATTTGTCTTTATTACATATCTGTAATTCTTTACTGTCCAGGAGCATTTTTTAGAGTGCTAAGTGCTTCTTAAGACTTAAGCTGTGCCATAGCTTGGTCAAATACAGTACTTCCTGCTTGCTCCGCCCAGTCCAGCATGACAGAGCCATTTGCCACCTCTGAGAGCCATGCTCACAGCCCCATTCTCAGGCACACAGCCTGTCAATGTCACCATTTAGCAAGCTGCAGCAGTCTGTTCACAAACCCCATCCAAATGCATGGTCTCCCAAAAGAGCCAGAGCTTGCGCTAACAGCAATGACCCACAGCCAGGAAGCTGCCATTTTGAAACCACACAGTTGCTACCCCTGAATCAGTAAGATCTCCCTTAAAGTAGTTGTGGTACACAGCCAGCAAACAGCAAGAAGCTGTGTTAAACTCTGTATTTTTGTGTCTAGAATTCCTTTTCAAGCCCTCTCAGGTTTTACATGGATTTAGTCCACCTGTTGGCACCAATCTGTTGGAAGATAGAGGCTTATTGGTTCCTGGCCTGCCCGGCTATCTCAGTCAGTAGAACATGAGACTCTTAATCTCAGGGTCATGGTTTCGAGCCCCACGTTGGGTGCCAATTTGTAGGAGAAGAGAGGGTTGTTGGTTCCCAGCCTGCCTGGCTGCTCAGCTCCGAAATAATCACACAGAAGCTATATTAATTACATCACTGCTTGACCCATTAGCTCTAGCATCTTATTGGCTAACTCTTGCATCTTAATTTAACCCATTTCTATTAATCTGTATATCACCACAAAGTCATGGCCTACCAGCAAAGTTTCAGCATGTCTATCTCTGGCAATGGGTCCATGGTGTCCCTGACTCTGCACTTCTTTCTCTTAGCATTTAGTTCCATCTCCCTCCGCCCCCACCTAAGTTCTGCCCTATCAACAGGCCAAGGCAGTTTCTTTATTCATTAATGGTAATCACAGCACACAGAGGGGACTCCCATATCACTTCCCCTTTTCTGTTTAAATAACAAAGAAGGTTTTAACTTTAACATAGTAAAATTATATATAACAAAACAGGTATCAAGCAAGAATTGCAGTTACAATATTTCTATTTACTTTATCTTTTATCATAACTAAGGTAAACTACAACTAGAACTATCTATCAATTCTTCAACTCCATCAAAGACTCCAGAAGAATATAATATTACCTAAGTAAACAGGAAGTGCATTGTAAGCAACTTCCAAAACTCTAGAAATGACAGAGACATCTCACTGCCTGGACCCAAATTTCTTTTGTACTGTTGGGTCATCCATCTTCAGCCTATAGGCTCATAGTATCTAGCAGACTTTTCCATGAAGCAGAAAATTTCAAAGACAGTTATGCCTATATTGGCAGTTTGCCAGTCACTTTCTTCTATGTCCTGCAGAATGTCTCATAGACTCTTTCATGAAGCAAGAACCCTGAAGGATCGTCTCACCTTTAAGCAAGTTTAGCAGTCACCTCTCTGTGGGTCCTCCATGTTCAGTTAAGCAGTCCAGGCAAGAGCAGTTTCTGTATTCATTAACCAATAAAAGCAACACATAGACAGAAGGACCTCCCACACCATATACGGTGACAGAAGACAGAGACAGATAGATAAAGAAAGACAGATTATGGTCACATCTAAGGTCTCTTCTCTCTCTATTGCCTTATACTTTGGTCTATCTCCTCTTCTCTCCATCTGCCTCTTCTAGAATATTTTGTCACTTTAAAAAGCAAAAAAGCAACCTATTTTTTGTTTTCTATAAGTTCCCTATTTTTGTTTCAATTTAAATCAGTTTCTGTTGAGTCTTGCCAGCTGTTGGCAACCACCAAGTCTCAAAACCATTGCAAGTCTCAAGCACATTACTATGCATTTTACCTATTTCCCCATTTTGTGTGTTCTTATATTTATAGCCTCATGTTAGCTTGGTCTTGTGTCTTAGACACAAACTTCCTCTGGAATATCCCTCAGAGTGACAATCCGATATTTTGTCCTTTGTCCCATGACATATTTTTCTGTGTCAGAAGTACCCTTTGAAAATTCAGAAAATTGACTTCTTCCATCCATGAACTGAAGAGTAGCTTTCTCTGCTGGGCTACCCTTACAGAGGCATTAGTTTATAATCAATTCTGGTATTAGTTTAAAATCAGAACCTAAATGTTCTACTTTAGGTTGCTGTATTTCTGTTTCTTGTTCCTGCTAACTTTTTTCCCCCCCGAGACAGGGTTTCTCTGTGTAACCACCCTAGCTGTCCTGGAAGAGCAGGCTGGCCTTGAACTCACAGAGATCCCCTTGCCTCTGCCTCTGGAGTGCTGAGAGTAAAGGTGTGCACCACCTCGGCATGTTGATGGGAGAGTGGCATATACTCAGTTTGCTAATCTCACTTGATAAAATGGTGGATCTGAGTCAGGTGAATCCGTAACTGTGCAAGTTGTGGGCAGGAGAAACCTTTCTCCCATGCACACCCGGCTGCAGCATGGTGGCTTTTACTCTCAGCACAATTTAAAAACAGAAATGATTAAATGGCTAGAATAAATAAATAAAACATGTGCCGTGGACAGCTTTACTATTAACACAGGGGCTCTAAAGAGGAAAGAGGCAGCCTCAGGCCTCTGCTTCCCGGAGGTTGAAATAATTTGTCTTTGGAAATGACCCACCCTAATCATAGTAATCATCATCATACATAATATAACCCCACCTTATGCTGCTTGAGGCAGGCCAAATGTATCCCCCCAAAAGGGTTTTCAGAGTTAGTATCAAGGTTCCCCCAATTACGTGATGCCGTTACAGGGTTATATAATAGAGTTGCAAGATTAAAATATGAAAGCGAAAGAGGGAAAGCAGAAAGTAATCAGGGAATAGCAGCAGAGGAAGGCAGTGTTTCTGAAACATGACCAACAGTCAGTGAAGCAGAGAAACGTGAAGGACTGACTGTTGGAGATGGCCACAATCCATGAATCCTGAGCGAGTGTAACGTAGTGCCATCTATTGGTAGCTGTAGGAATTACAGTTGACTTTGCCATGTTAACAAACTGGTCTTATTTAGATATAAACTTGTGATTTCAAAGAAATTCAAGGAAATTAGCTTTTGAAAATTAAGTTCACTGCCTTTTCTCCCGTTGTTTGAAGAACCCAAATATTGATTTCTTAAATTTTATTTCTTATTAGCATACATGCGCATTCCAAAGTAGCATTATTGTTATTATTATTATTCCTGGTGAAGGTCGAAGTGAGTTCCTTGAACAATTAGTCTGGGTCAATAATTATTCTGTTTTAAAAAGCATAAATAGAAGAGCATATTTTGGAAGGTAACTGTTAAAAAGACTTTGATTTTCAATGGTGTTTTGTACACATTCTAATCTTGTCTTTTTATTCTTGCTTGATTCAAAGGGAAAAAAGCTCAAGAACACAGTTCTAAAATAATTTCTTGTTTCTTAGAAAAGGAATTCCAAAATAAAAAATATTTCTGACAAAGAAAATTGCTTAATACATACTATATATTACATATAATATTAAATATATATTAATTTGTTCTTTGAGAACTTCTTAGATGTATACAAGATATTTTGATCACATCTACTCACTCCCCATTCCAGCTCCTCCCAGACCTCCACCCAACCTGTTTTCTTCCAGATTCATAGCCTATTCTTTTTTTTTTCCTTTTAAAAAATAACCCACTGAATCCAATTAATGCTGGACATATGATGTAAAGCCATCTCCTGGAGTATGGTAACCTACCAGGGGCCACAGCCTTGAATTAAACTTACTCTCCTTTACCCCAGAAACCTCCATCTGCCAATGGCTACTCAGCATGGGTTTGGGGGTGGGGGTTCATGAGCCCACCCCATTCATACTGAGCCCACCCCATCTGTTCTGAGCCCACCCCATCCATGCTGGAATGGCGATTGCGTTGATCTTGTGAAGGTCTTGTGTAGAAGCCACAGCAGCCGTGAGTTCCAGAGTGTGGTGTTGTCTTGTCCAGAAGAAACCGTTTCATGGCAGTCCTTCCTAACCTCTGGTTCTTATAGCCTTCTGCCACCTCTTCTGGATGGTCCTTGGACTGTGGATGGGTATGCACGCATGTGCGTGTGTGTAATCCTGATATAGGAAAACTATCTTTCAAGGAATAAAGTGGCATTCCACATTTCAGGGCAAGAACTAATTCATGAGTGTCCCCAGCCTTGGACAACTGAATTGGCTTGAATCTATGAAATATGGCACATTGTTGTAAACCATGATAGAGTTTGAAAAGTCATTCATTTCGGTATAAATCTTTGGCATTTATATTCTTATTAGTTAAAAGAAAATGGGACAATTAAAGAGCTATAAATATTTATCTTTTTCATTTTGTGTACCCCAGGCTTTCAAGCACTGGGGTGTTGGCATAAAAACTCAACTTTCATCTCAAAGGGAATAAAGGATAGTTTATTCTCGAGCCAAATAGGAGTGACCACGGCTTAGAAATATAGATTGAGGCTATCACAAAGTCTGTATTCCAAAATGGTAGTAGTTCAGTGAAATTTTATACTAATACAACAAAGAAAGTGCTAAATCAAGCCACTTTAAAATTTTTTTTTATGTACACTGGTGTATTGCCTGTGTGTATGTCTGTGTAAGGGTACTATATCTCCTGGAACTGGAGTTACAGACATTTGAGAGCTGTCATATGGGTTCTGGGAATTAAACCCAGGTCCTCTAGAAGAACAACCAGTGCTCTTTACCACTGAAACATCCTTCCAGCTCCAAATCAAGCACTTTTAAAACACACTAAGACACATGCATTTGGTGGGTTAAATCAAAATTTGGAAATCTCTGCTGTAGGCCTTCAACGCTATCGGACTGGCAAAGTTCTTTGTCTATTGGTTGGTCAAAGCTAGTGGTCTGCTACGTCAATAGATTCCCAAAGTTTTTAGCTATTGGTCACAAGGATGTTAGATGAGATAGGGAGGTGACAGGAACTGTTGTTAGGGAGGCTAAGGACACAAGATAAACTATAATTAAGCTCCGGATCTGCAGCAGTCTGCCTCTCCACAAACAATAAAGTGCTCATCAGTTAATCCCCTTGCAGGGGTCCAGGACACAGTGTTATTCTTCCCAGGGATTTTGTTCACAGTGTTAATAGAACATGCCTGCTGCAAATCTGTCAAAATGTTCCTTGTGCGCTGCTGTTTTGTCCTCAGGAGGCAAGTTGACATGAAACCCCGGGGCTGTTATTTAGAAGGGTCTCTCATAAGTAAGCTTCAGAGAGGATTGTTATTATCATAGATTTTCAAAATACTGAACCACCAGTATTTTTTTTTAAAAGGAAGCATAAATTGTGCAACAAAGGTATGAGGGAGGTTTTTAAATACATTAGCTTATTTAATTTTTTTACATGACTATGAATGTGGCATTTGTGTTGCCCTCTTATAAACACGGAAACAGAATCTTAGAGATGTTTATCAACATATCTGAGGTCATGCCAGGGTGGAGTCAAGTACCCAACCTTAAATGCTGAATTCCTCTCCTAGTCTTTTCAATTCATGCAGCCCTAGGTGTGCTTATACCTGCTTATGATCTGGACCACCCAGCCACTGTTAATGCCAACACTATCTCAAACCAAGCAGCTTCCTCTTCTCTTCTAAATAAAAACATCCCAACTGTGCAGTGGTTCGCACACCCTACAACCCAGCGACAAGATCGATCCTAGCACAGGATCAGCAAGTAGGAAGGATGTGGGGAGGGAAAGGCATTGCTCTGTGTGCTCAATGTCTGATTTCTTTACAAGAGTGAGATCCTGCTTCTTTTCTAAATGAATCCTTATGTGGAACTCCCCAAGAATGCAGATAAGAGCTACCTAGTTGGAAGCAGTTGTTGAAATCTCGAGAGTTCTATGTTTACTCTGCTTCGGAAATGTTCCTACCCCATCGTGGTGCCTGTGACTCTAGGATTTGGCAAATATGTATTGAAAACTCCTCAAAAGTCTTTCTGTAGAACTTGCAGGGTCATATTCAGACTATATAAGACAAGAGCATCTCCCTGTGTCCACAAGCATTCGGGGCTGGAAGCCGCCAGCACATGCTAGAAGACGTAAGGCATTTCTTGTAGTTACAGTACTGGAGGGTCCAGACTGAGAGAAGGAGACAATGTCCACTTTGCCATTTCCATTTTCTAAACAAATCCTATTTCCTGATGTAGGAGGGTAGCTGTTAAAATGAGGACAGATGGAGATGAAATGTCTTTTTAAAAAATGTTAATACTAAAATTTAAAAACCACACACACACAAATAGAAAACTGAGATATAGAAGTAGGTTAAAACCTGGCGATAATTTACTCATCTTATGTGTAGAAGGAATCTATAATTACATTGTAAAAGTTTGCTACATGTTTTATGTTTTCTTTGTGAAAGTAATACGTATATAATGGATGTCTCCTGTCATTCTGTCCCATAGCTAACTTCTCTGAGTAATTCCTTATAATGCTTAGAATTATTTTATATACTCACTAAATTGTACATATTTATAATATGCATGATAGCTTTTATTATTTTACAAAATGGGAATATCCTAAAGCTATTTGCTTTCTATTACATTTTTAAATTAATGATACATTATGAATACTTTATGAGCTAGGTCATAAACATGTCTTCTATCATTTTTTTGCATTTGAGGTAAAATTCATGTAACAGAAGATTAACCAATTTTTAAAATTAAGATATATTTATTTTACGTGTATCAGTGTTTGCTTCCACGTTTGTATGAGCACTGTGTGCTTGTCTGGTGCCCAGGAATGTCAGAAGAGGGTGTTGGATATCTTGGGACTGGCATTAAAGATGGTTGTGAACCATCATGTTGGTGCTGGGAGTCAAATCTGGGTCCTCTGCAAGAGCAATGTGTCCCTAACCACTGACACATTTCTCTAGCACCCAATATTAACCGTTTTAAGGTTTACAACTCAGTGGACTTTTGTACACTCGTAAGGTTGTGTCAGAACCATCTCTATCTAGCTGTATAAGATGTTTTATTACCTTCTCAAGGAAAAAGCTACATCCGTTTAGCAGTCTCCCTCATTCCTACCCCTCCTCCCACCTCTTCTATTTCCCAATAATTACTAATCTATTTTCTGTCTCTCTTTGTTTATTTATTCTAGATATTTCACATAGATGAAATGACTTAATTTGTGACCTTTCTTGTCTGGCTTTTTGTTTCATATCGCATGCTATTTTTAAGGTCTATTGATATCACATCATACATCAGTACCTCCTTTCTTTTATGAACTAATGATATTCCATTGAACAGATAGAACACATTCTGTGGACCCATTAATGAGTTGATGGACTTTTTTTCCTACTATTTGGCTGCTGTGATTGGTGATGCCAAGAACATATGTGTGCATATATTTGGCTACCTGAGTTTAATACTTATGGTATATAGATAAGAGTAAAATTACTAGTTTATACAAAAATTACAAGATAAACTTTTTGAGGATCCACTGGAGTCTTTCCTGGAGTATTGGTACCATTTTTATTCTCACCAGTAATGAATGAAGATGCCAACAGTTTGTAACCTCTGCACAAACCTGTTATACTCCTTTTTATTTCTGTTTTATCCACTCTGGGCTTCAGTGAAGTGGTGTCTCCTTTGATACACCTCCCCATGAAGACTAATGTTGTAGACTTTTGCTTTTTATTGCTCACTGGCTGTTCTAGTTTGCTTTCCTGTGATGGTGGTAAAACACTCTGACAAAAAGCAACTTGGAGGAAGAAAGGGTATTTTGGCTTAGAGGTTATAGTCCATCACGGAGGAAAGCCATGGTGCTAACTCAAGGCAGGAACTTGAAGAAAATCATAGAAGAATGCTTACTGGCTTACTCCAAATACTTTTCTTAGAAAGCCAAGTTTTGCTTGCCTAAGAATGGTACTGCTTGCTCATTGTGAACTGGGTCCTTCCGCATCAATTACCAATCAAGAAAATGCCTCATAGACAAGTCCACAGGCCAGTCCGCTGGAGGGAGCTTCAGATTTTCAGTTGTGTGATGTTGACAACCAGGTTTGGCCATCACATTGGCTCTTTGTCTGTCTTCTTCACACAGCTGCCAAAACAGTCGTTTTACTCAATGTTCTAATCGTTGCTTGTTGTTGCTGCTTTATTGTTGACAAACTTTGAAAATATGTGCAAGTTATGGCGTGGCAGGCACCACCTTGTTCCGGTGTGAAAATCAAGGCATGGTGCCCTTGGAAAAGAGACTAACTGCTGGGTGAAATAAATAACAGCTACGCATAATTTTAGGCAAACTCACAGGGAGTCTTTTCTAAGGAGCCTATGGTGGTTTGAAAGAAAATGACCCCCAAAAGGGAATGGCCCTTTTAGGAAGTGCAGCTTTCGTGTGGAGTAGGTGTGGCCTTGTAGGAGGAAGTGTGTCTCTGGGGGTGGGCTTTGAGGTCTCCTTTGGTCAAAGTATGCTCAGTGTGGTAGATAGGTCACTTCCTATTGCCTGTGGACCCAGATGTAGAACTCCGAGCGCCTTCTCCAGCACCGTGCCTGCCTGCATGCCACCATGTTTCCTGCCGGGATGATAATGGACTAAACCTCTGAAACTGTAAGCTAGCCTCAATTAAATGTTTTCCTTTATGAGTTGCTGTGGTCATGATGTTTCTTCACAGAAATTGAAACTGTAACTAAGACAGAGCCCTAGGGTAAGTTTCTTATGACTTTTTAGAAAAGTAACTTTGTATCCCAAGCTGATGAGCTTTTTTTGGACCTTTGCTTTCCCTGATGAAATGCCATCCTACATAGTTACTAAGGAACAGTCTCTACCAAACCCTCTCTTTGAGCTTCTGAGGTTGATGATTTCTGTCATGGACCAAGATCTGTAGGAAGCATAATTAATAAGGCCCATGTGAATAGTATGTTTTGTTATTCTTGTGAACTAAATTCTGTCATTAGATTTTTTTTTTCATATGCTTTGATCATTTTCTTCCCCCTCTTGCTCTCCTCCCAGATCTTGCCTATTCTCCCTACCCACCCCAACCTTCTCTCTGCCCACTCCAACTTCATGTTCTCTATTTCTCTGTCTCTCTGTTTCTCCGTCTCTGTCTCCATCTCTCTCTCAAAATCCCAATTAAAAATAAACAAAAACAAAGATCAAAACAGACAAAAGTCAATATATGTTATAACTTAAAGGGTGCTCAGTCACTTCCACTGGACAGTAATGATTCCATTGAAAGCCTTGTGCTCTAGAAAACCCCTCAATAAGATATTAAAAACCTTTGTTTCCCTCTGTGGGTGTAGGAAGTTTGAAGAAATGTACTTCTAAGATAATGGATGGATACAGTGTTGCAGATATGACATAGGTCGATAGATGGATAAGTAGATTCTCTTTATATTGCTGTCATGCTGGCTGATGTTGGCAACGTGATTTGTAGCCTACAGAGATGGACTCTCCATTGTCACGCCACTATGAGTAATGGCATTTAAATGTGCAATTTAAATATATAGCAGTTGGGAATGCTGAGATTCTGTCTTTAAATGTTGCTAGTATTATGGCCAGGTTTTTTAAAAAAATGTCCAGTTAATGAAAATGATAGCCACTTTAGAAGAAGGTTATATACTGTATAATTTTAGCGACAAATGGAAGGATGCTGATACCCAGATTGAAGAGGTACAAGAAGAAAAGCCAGGCTCATTGTATAAGACCTCAAAAATAATTTGAGATTGGGAAGTCTAGAGAAGGCATGGGGAAGTGGATGCAAAGACAGAATCTCAAAAACTTGGCCCAAGACAAACAAGTATTCCTACAAGAATTAATTTTGGTTTTCATATTCTTGATGATGGGATGCTCAGCTGAAAGTAGCAGTCTCTGAATTAGCTTGAGGACAGAACATGAACATTTAACACATTTATCGCACTGTTTTCTTGAATGCACTTTGAAACAGAGTGATATTTCCTATCACATGGGTTATAATTAAAATACCCAGTGATTGAAAAACAGGGGAGAATGAGAAAACAGGACAGCTGGTGTTCTGGCTTCTCATTATGTGGAAATGTTTTGTTGGCCCTTATTTATTTATTTAATTAATTTATTTTACATCCTGACCTCCCCCACCCCCAATCCACTTCTCCCCTGTTTCTGTTCAGAAAGGGGAAGACCACCCAGAGGTATCAACAAGGCATGGCATATCAAGTTACAGCAAGGCTAAGCCCTTCCCCTTGTATTTAGGCTGAGCAAGGCAATCCAGTATGAGTGAGTAATAGGTTCCCAAGAGCCAGGCAAAGCATTAGCAACAGGTCCTGCTCCCACTGTTAGGAGTTCCCTAAGTAGACCAAGCTACACAACTATCACATTTATGTAGAGGTCTTAGGTTCCATGCAGGCTCTGTGACTATTGGTCCAGACTCTGAGTTCCTATGAGCCAGGTTAGTTGTTTCTCTGGGTTTTCTTGTGGTGTTCTTGACCTCTCTGGCTCTTAAGATCCTTCCTCCCTCTCCTTAGCAGGATTCCCTGAGTTAGACTTAATATTCGCCTGTGGGTCTCTGTATCTATTTCTATCAGTTACTGGATGAAGACTCTCTGATGACAATGGGGCTAGTTCCCCAATCTGATCACAGGAGATGGCAAGTTCAGGCTATGTACCCACGATTGCTAGAAGTCTTAGCTGAAGTCACCCTTGTAGATTCGTGGGAGTTTTCCTTGCATCAGTTTTCCGCCTGTCTCCTAGAAGCTTCCCCTTTCCATGTATCTCTTTTAGTACTCTCCTCTTCCACCTGCTTCCCAACATGGTCCCTCAGGTTCTCATCTCCACCTCCCCATAGTCCACCCAGATCTCTCCCAGTTCTCCTTCCCAGGGAGATCTGTGCATCTCACCTTGGGCCCTCCTTGTTACCTAGCCTCTCCGAGTTAGTGGATTGCAGCATGGTTATCCTTTACTTTACAGTTAATAGTCACATGAGTGAGTACACACCATGAACGTCTTTCTGGGACTGGGTTACTTCACTCAGGATGATTTTTTTGCTAGTTCTATGCATTTGTCTGCAAATTTTATTTTGTCATTGTTTTTAACAGCTGAGTTAGACTCCATTTTGTAAATATACCACATTTCCTCTACACATTCCTTGATTGAAGGACATGTAGGTTGCTTGCAGGTTCTGGCTACTACAAATAAAGCTGCTGTGAACATAGTTGAGTGAGTTACCTTGTGGTATAATTGCACATCCTTTGGGTATATGCCCAAGAGTGGTATTGCTGGGTCTTGAGGTAGACTGAGTCCCGATTTTCTGAGAAACCAAATTGATTTCCAAAGTGACTGTACATGTTTGTATGCTCACCATCAATGTAGGATGATTCCCTTTGCTTCACATCCTCTCCAGCATAAGCTGTCACCAGTGTCTTTGATCTTAGCCATTCTGACAGGTATACGATGGAATCTTAGAGTCGTTTTGGTTTGCATTGCTCTAATGGCTAAGCAGGTTGAACACCTTTAAACATGTTTTTCTGCCAGTTGAGATTTTTCTGTTGAGAATTCTCTGTTTAGGTCTGTGCCCCATTTTTAACCTGGATTATTTGTTTTTTGATGTCTAATTTCTTGAGTTCTTTAGATATATATTGAAGATCAGTCCTCTGTCAGATGTGGGGTTGGTGAAGATCTTTTCCCATTCTGTAGGCTGTGGTTTTGTCCTATTGACCATGTCCTTTGCCTTACAGAAGCTTTTCAGTTTCAGGAGGTCCCATTTATTAATTGTCTATCTCAGTGTCTATGCTACTGTTGTTCTATTCCAGAAGTTGTCTCCCGTGTTAAAGCATTCAAGGCTTTCCCCCACATTTTCTTCTTTCAGGTTCTGTGTATCCAGTTTTAGGTTGAGGTCTTTGATCCACTTGTGCTTGAGTTTTGTCTAGCGTGATGCATATGGATCTATTTGCATTCTTCTACATGGCTATATCCAGTTAGACCAGCACTATTTGTTGAAGATACTTTTCTTATTCCATTATATAATTTTGGCTTCTTTGTCAAAAATCAAGTGTCCATAGGTGTGTGGATTAATGTCTGGTCTTTGTCTTAGTTAAGGTTTCTATTGCTATATAGAAACACCATGACCATGGCAATTCTTGTAAGGAAAACATTTAATTGTGGTGGCTTGCATATAATTTCAGAGGTTCAGAACATTACCATGATAGAAAGGAACATGGCAGCGTGCAGGGAGACGCGGTTCTGGCTACATCTTGGCTGGCGGGCAAAAGGAAGTTGACAGTCATACTAAGGGAATCTTAAACAAAAGAGACATCAAAGCCTGCTCCACAGTGACACACTTTCTCCAACAAGGCCACGCCTCCTAGTAGTGCCACTTCCTTTGGGGACCATTTTCTTTCAAACTACCAGGGTCTTCTCTTACACTCCATTGATCAATGTGTCTATTTTTGTGCCAGCACCATGCTGTTTTTATTACTATAAATATAGTAGAGCTTGAGTTCAGGGATGGTGATACCTCTGGCAGTTCTTTTACTGTACAAGATTGTTTTAGCTAGCCTGGGTTTTTTTGTTTTTCCATATGAAGTTTGGTATTGTTCAAGGTCTGTAAAGAATTGTGTTGGAATTTCGATGGGTATTGTTTTGAATTTATAGATTGTTTTTTTTTTTATAAGATGGCCATTTTTACTATGTTAATCCTACTGATTCATGAGCATGGGCCGTCTTTCCATGTTCTGATATCTTCTCCAATTTCTTTCTCCAAAGACCTGAAGTTCTTGTCATACAGGTCTTTTACTTGCTTGATTAGAGTTACCCCAAGATATTTTATATTGTGTGTGGCTATAGTGAAGGATGTTGTTTCCATGATTTCTTTTTCAGCTCTTTAATAATATGTTTTTAAGAGGCCCATTGATGTTTTGAGTTCATCTTACATGCAGCTACTTTGCTAAAGGTGTTTATCAGTTGTAGAAGTTCCCTGGTAGAAGTTTTGGTGTTGCTTATATATGTTATCATGTTATCTTCAAATATGTTAACTTCTTCTTTTCTAATTGTATCTCCTTGATCTCCTTTTGTTGTCTTATTGCTCTAGTTAGAATTTTGAGTACTAAGTTAAGTAGATCTGGAGAGAGTGGACAGCCTTGTCTTGTTCTGATTTTAGTAGACTTGCTTTGAGTTTCTCTCCATTCAATTTGATGTTGGCTATAGGCTTGCTGTATATTGCTTTTATTGTGTTTAGGTATGTTCCCTGTATCCCTGTTCTTTCTAAGACTTTTATTATGAAGGGGTGTTGGATTTTGTCAAAGACCTTTCAATATCTAATGAGATGATTATGTGTTTTTTTTCTTTCAGTTTGTTTATACTGGGTTACATTGACAGATATTTGTATGTTGATCCATCTCCACATCTCTGGAGTGAAGCTCACTTGATCATGGTGCCTGATCTTTTTGATGTGTTCTTGAATTCAGTTTGCCAGTATTTTATTGAATATTTTTGCATCGACATTCATGAGTGAAACTGATCTGCAATTCTCTTTTTTTAATTGAGTCTTACTGTGGTTTGGATATTAGGGTAAATGTGGCCTCATAAAAAGAGTTTGGCAATGTTCCTTCCATCTCTATTTTGTGGAATAATTTGGGGAGTAATAGTATTAGCTCTTCTTTGAATGGCTGTTGGAATTCTGCACTCCAACCATCTGGCCCTGGGCTTTTCTTGGTTGGGAGACTTTTAATGATTGCTTCTATTTCCTTAGAGGTTATAGGTCTGTTTAAATTGTTTATATGATCTTGGTTTAATTTTGGTATGTGATATCTACCAAGAAATTTGTTCATTTCTTTTGGATTTTCCAATTTTGTGGAGTACAGGTTTTTGAAGTATGACGTAATGATTATCCAGATTTCCTCAGTGTCTGTTGTTATACTCCCACCCTTTTGTTTCTGATTTTGTTAATTTGGATATTCTCTCTGTGTCTTTTAGTTAGTTTCCATAAGGGTTTGTCTATCCTGTTGATTTTTTCTCAAAGAACTAACTCTTTATTTCGTGAATTCTTTGTATTGTTCTATTTTATTGATTTTAGCTCTCAGTTTGATTATTTACTGTCATCTACTCCTCTTGGGTGTGTTTGCTTCTTTTTTTATCATAGAACTTTCAGGTGTTCTGTTAAGTTACTAGTATAAAATTTCTCTAAATTCTTTATGAAGGCACTTAGTGTTATGAATGCTCCTCTTAGCATTGCTTTTGTTGTGTGCCATAAGTTTCAATATGCTGTGCATTCATTTTCCTTGAGGTCTAGAACTTTTTAATTTCTTCTTTCCTTTTTTCCTTCCTTCCTTCCTTCCTTCCTTCCTTCCTTCCTTCCTTCCGTCCTTCCTTTCCTCCCTCCATCCCTCCTTCCTTCCTCTCATTCTTTCTTTCTTCCTTGACCCAGTGGTAATTCAGTTGAGAGTTGTTCAGTTTCTATGCCTTTGTAGGCTTTCTATAGTTTGTGTTATTGTCGAACTTCAATTTTAATTCATGGTGATCTGATAAGATACAAATTTTTCTCACATCTGTTAAGATTTGCTTTGTGACCAAGTATGTGGTCACTTTTGGAGAAGATTCCATGAGGTGGTGAGAAGAAGGTATATTTCTTTGTGTTTGGGTGCAATGTTCTGTAGATATCTGTAAGGTTTATTTGAGTCATAACATTGGTTACTTCCATTATTTTTGTTTAGTTTCTGTCTGGAAGACTTGCCCATTGTTGAGAGTGAGGTGTTGATGGATCCCACTATTAATGTGGAGGGTTTAATATTTGATTCAAGCTTTAATAATGTTTCTTTTACAAATGTGGGTGCCCTTGTATTTGGGGATTAAATATATAGAATTGAGACATCATCTTGGTGAATTTGTCCTTTGATGAACATGAAATTTCCTTTTCCATCTCTTTTGATTAATTTTTGTTTGAAGTCTATCTTGTTAGATTTTAGGATAGCTACATCAGCTTGTTTCTTAGGTCCTTTTGGTTGGGAAATCTTGTTCCAACCCTTTACTCTGAGGTAATGTCTGCCTTTGATGTAAAGGTGTGTTTCTTATATGCGGAGGAAGGATGGGTCCTGTTTTGTATCAATTTTATTAGTCTGTGTCTTTTTATTGGTGAATTGAGTTCATTGATACTGAGAGATATTAATGACCACTGAATGTCAATTCTTGTTTGTTATTGTTATTATTCTCTCTCTGTGTCTCTTCCTTCTTTGGGGTTTTGCTGATATAGGCTCTGTGGGTCCTTATTAAAGAACATGAATTCTATAGGATTGAGTCATGTGTCAGCACTAGATTTTGGACTAGGATAATGGTGCTTCAAACCATCGTCTTGATTTCTCTAGTGATGTTAATCAAGATGCAAAGATTACTGATGATCCCATCCAAATGTGCACTGGATCTTCCTCATCTGTGTGCATGTTTCCTGCACACTAAAATATGTCAATTTTGACAATTCTCGTTGTTTGATAAAAGATTTACTAAAGAAAATGAAAGACTTTACCTGCTAAAGGTCGCACATACCGTCACAGTGCTGTTTCCTCAAAGATGTGTGGTTTGTTTACCTGCCATATTGACCTTTACCAATAAAGCCTGTTGCTTGTAGTTCTTCTTCCAGCATGCAGGCACTATTAATAACATGCTTGAACTTGTATAAATGGAAGGGCGTGCACTCTTAGACACGGGCCTATGAGATTATAGAACTTTATAGTTGCTGCCATCTAGAGACCATCCTAAAACACGGGCCTGCAGCAACATGCCTTCAGAGTGTGAGATGATAGACTCTCCTCCAATTTGTAAGCACGCTGAGGATCAAAATGAGGAAGGAGTTTGCTGTGAAACAGATTTATATGTTCTGTCTTCAGACATATTCCATGGTCTATGACAAAGAATGAATAGGCTGAACTTGAGTGACTTTATGTTTTGGCACATATGTACCATGACACAACAACTACACAATAACAACAATACAAGTAACCATAACAACAGTCACAACAGCAGTAACAATATCTCTTAAGATCTGGAAGTAGGGATGCTTCACAATTTTTAAAAATGTCAGTAGAAAAGGTAGCTAATTTGAGAAGGTTTTCTCAATTCTTCACCCAAATTGTTCTGCGTTTGGACTCACCTCTGAGTTTTAGAACTTCAGAGTAAGTTTGTGCTTCAAAACCATTTTCCCTGGGAGAGGTTTGACTTTGGAGCCTTTAAATCATAGCTCTTTTAGACATATAGGACATAAAAAGGCTCAGAGGACAGACTTCCCATCAGTCTACTTGAAGTAGCCTGTAGGTACAATGTAGGTAGCCATTTGGGAATGGAAGTGAATTTCTACATATCCAAAAGCCTACTCTTGTAAGAAAATGAAATGTTAAACATTCCTTGATTGAAATGCTGTTGTTAAGGGGACCTGCCTACCCTTGACATCTCCAGGTCTGTGTAATGCCAAAGCCAGTGTGATGGGGGAACCATGAGAGCCCAGCTGCTAGGCAAAAGGAATTCCATCATGTCAGTTTGGTCTCAACTTCCCAAAGTTAGGCTCTCCTAATGTGGGCAGATGCTTCACAGAGCCATCAGTGGGGAAGGAAATGAAAAGTCCCGACTGTCCGACTGTCCTGAAGATGGGGACTTGGTTACTGTTTTTGTTACATGTGATTAATACTTGTTTAGTTTTGTCATGTTGATGCTCTTAGTTTAAAATCTCTTGTTCTACATATCTTAAGAACACATATTAACGTAGCCTGAGGCGTATTCAGCATAGCTGCAGTGTCCAATGGAGAGTTGTAGGACATTAAAAGATGTGACTCTATCAGAGAGCAGAAAGAAATAGAAAACATTGCTACAATTTCCCTTTACATTATTTGTTTCCTCCCACTCCTAGTTGCTACTAATTGTTACTTTTAGTCTTATTTTTGAAATAAATATGATCACTTTTGTAACAGAAAATAAATACTAAGGGATGACATGATTCCAAATAAATATTTTTAAATTTCAAGCAATAACAATACGTATTTTTATATTATTATTTTTACTTGTTTGGTTTTCAAAGTTTTGATATTTCTACTTAGTAAATGTATTAGAACCAGGTCCTATAGGCTCATAAGCAGAGGGTCTCAAATGCATGCACCTCCATTGTTCATCTGATGGGGAATTAACCAGGAGTCAGATGATGGGGAGACAAACTGATGGGTATTTGAACCAAGTTCATGTATGATGATTAAAATATACAGTGTGAACTGCCCTGATTAGTGTAGGGAGTAACAATATGTGCCTGAAAGTCTTCTAAATATGTAAGCAAGGAAGAATCCAAAAGGCAGATGGGGAATCTAAATGAAGAAAATATTAAAGAGACAAATGATTATTTCCTGCAGCTACTTCACAGTGTAGAATAATTTAAGCTCATGAATTCAGTGATTTGAGAGCACAGAGATAGATGAGCCGAGTGAGATGACTGAAGAAGAACAAGCCAGAGCACAAATTCTGCTTTTCAACACAATTAATAGGATGGAGACAGAACAGACACAGAGGGAAAACTAATTCATGACTGAAAGACTTGTAATGATTGAATACAAACAGTAATAAAGATTAACATAATTAGAATGTCAACATTCACATGAAAGCCAGAGATTATGGTATCTGAGAACGATTGGTCTTTCTTAAACACAAACTGAAAGAAATACAATTACAAGGGAGACAAGATCCCTTCTACAGTGGCCTGAAATTCTGGACCAGGCATCAGGAACCAGAAACGCAGCACAGATGTCATCAGGGGTCGAGGTCTTTTGAGGCTCTTCCTTCAGCATCCTTGAGGTATCGTAATTGTGCCTTCCTGTTCTGGTGGGGAAGTGGATTACAGGACGTGAACCGAACTACTTTCCGCGAGTGGGATTTTATCTTTCTGGGAAGGAAGCAATAAGCTCCCCAGAGAGCCTTGCATTTTTCACTGGTCAGCGATGTGTCACATGGCCACACTTAGATTCATGGGAGTCAAGAGAGGTGTTGTAGCTTTTTATCATTGGTGACAGCAAGACAAAGAGTTATCTATGGGCATGGTGGGGTCAGTGTAGAATCATCTGCCAGGACAAAAGTTCAAAGTCAGTGTCTGATGCCAATAAGTAGCGGTGTCAGTGTGTCATTTACAGAATAAAGGTAACTAGTAGGAGGAATATCAGAACTATTTAAGGAGTGTCTGGGCAACACAAGTGTGTGTGTGTATGTGTGTGTGTATGGTGTGTGCATGTTTGTGTGTATACATATAGGCATGGCATGGACATGGTGCACATGTGGAGGTCAAAGACAACCTCCAGCATCAGTCTTCAGATAACTTCAGCCTTTGAGACAAGGTATCTGATTGGCCTAGAGCTTCATTGCACAGGAGAAGGTAGCTAGCCTGTAGGCTTCCAAAGAGTCTCCAGTCTCTGACCCTCTCTGGCACCACAAGTATTTTAGACGTGTACCACTGGGCCCAGGTTTTATACTGGCCTTGGGAATCTGAACTCAGGTCCTCACATTTGGAAGCTGAACATTTTACCAGCTATGTCACGTGCCTAGACTTTGAGTGAGATTTAAATGCAAAGAAAAAAATGTGGCAGGACTTCGTTGTTTTTGCATGCCAACCTGGGTTTTATTTGAGCCAATAATTGCATAGTGGTATTCTTAACTTTGTAAATTGCAAACATCATTTAGAAATACAGACAAAAAGAAAAATTTTAGATGACTTCTGTATTCACCTCTTTGCCCCTCAGCTCAGTAAAAAGCAGCTGTTAACCGGGACAAAAATTCCACGGTTTGATAGGTCACTGGCCCAAGGAGGGGCACCATCCTCCTACATGGACTTAGTAACAAACTACCCTGCAGTTTTATCTTTATACTCACAGATAGTGCATCTATCAAAACTCACACAGGAGCTTCTTCTTGTGGTAGCTGGTGATCAGTAAAGAGACCCACAACTGGTCAGTGAGGAAGGAGTAAGGGTATAGAGAGCTCAGCTCTAATCGGGACACCTAGAACACACCCTTGCCTATCAAGGCTCATTTCAGGAGAGTCACGGGAGGATTGTAAAAGTCAGAGTAGTGGATGCATACATCAAAATAGTTTATGCTGGACATGACAGGGCCATTGTACACACAAGCTCATAGCGACTGTGACTGCATGCACAAGAGTTACACAAGATCAAACCAGTCAAAATCCCAGCATGGATGGGGAAGGGCTCATGAAGTCTCACCACGATCTCTGGAGATGTTGGCAGAGAGCCAGTTCTCTTCAGGGACATGTCCCCGAGGGGCTAAATTTCTCCAGAAGACAGTTCTGCACTCATGCACATATTGGCAGTGAGTAAAGAACTCAGTGAACTGTTAAAGCAGACCACATGAAGTTAAGAGGGAAAGGTGTGAGGGCTATCAGAGAGGTATTGGGGGGGATAGTGAGTGGATTTGGTCAAATCAGATTATATTTATGTATGATAGTCTCAAATAATAAAATTAAAATAAAAACTAATAAAATAAAATGGCCCTTCCAAACTTTCAAATTCATAAAGATTGAAAAGAAAAGGAGAAATACTTTTTCCTAAGTAAAATTCTAGCTGAATCTAACATTTAGGATTTTTCATGTGTATTTAAAATTCCAAATAACCACTTGAAAATAATTGAAAATCTCCAACTTTTAAATCTGTAGAGTAGGGAAAAGAAACAAGAAATTTTCACTAGTGCAAAGATAATAAAGCAGACAGAAGAAAGTATGTCTGGGCAGTGAAAAACACAAAAGAAGGCAGACACCCAAGCACACCCCAATAAACATCAATTGCCTGAGCTCAACGTTTGCACTGAACTCCAGTTTTCAAAGACTGGCCATGTGACATTTGATCAAGACATGTTGTTAAATAAAGACGCAGAGACAGGTAGACATATGAAGACAACAGTAATAGCTACAGCCTAGCAACCACAAAAGAAATATGTGAAATGATACTACAACAGGAAAAAAAATATCTGGGAAACAGTAAAGAGGACGAGGAACAGCATACTTAAATAAAAAAATCAACAAAAAACATATAATGGTTTTTAAAATGTCAGCATCCCCAAAGATGGCAGCAGTGTGTATCATGCTGAGTGAACAGATGTACCAGAGAAATGCACATGTCCCCTGCGTCCTTTACAAGGAAGCAGGCTGCAAAGAGGCAAAGTTTTGTGAGGATAAGGAGATTTGGGGAATGCAACTGATAAAGTGTAGAGACGTTTCTGCTCAAGAAACAGAAATTACTTATTATGTCCCGTGTAATTTTGAGGCATCATACACTTGTTAACTACCACTGGGAACTCTGGTTGTATTCAGAATGAAATATGAAGGTGAATTGAGCAAAAGGCTATAATGAGTTTTCATAATTCTGTTATAAAGTATTTCATACTTTAATTTAGGTAACTTTAAAATGTTTCACTAGCTTACAAACAATTAGGCTTCACCATGGATGTTTTCAAGCAAAGTTTGTTGGTGCTGGCTCTCTCTCACTATTTCCTCCCCTCCTTTTCCCCACACCCTCAATCCTGTGTGCCCTCTTGACCCCAATTGCTTCTTTTCTGCTTTCATGTGGCCCCTCCTGGCTTTCACAACATCTCTTCATCGCTTCTTTCAGCCTTCTTTACTTTCATAGTCTGTGCCTGCTCTCACCACCCCTTATTGACACGGATTCAAACATTTTAAATACTTTGTTGGCATATAATAATATATAATAATTTGTTTCCTTGTGACACTTTTGTTCATGTATATAGTGTATTTTAGTCATATCACCCTTTACTGTCTCTTCATGCGCACACATATCTAGGAATAGACCCTCGTGCATTTTATCGATCATGCGGGTCATTCTGATGAATGACAGCATTAGTTTTGGGGAGCAAGCAGTTAAACAGAGTTGGTCATACATCAGAGTTGTCAATGCAGATTAAATGCC
>PVIU01010049.1:0-72422 GCA_004026605.1 Ondatra zibethicus
TCAGTGTGGCGATTTCTCAGAAAATTAGGAAACAACCTTCCTCAAGACCCAGTAATAGCACTTTTGGGTATATACCCAAAGGATGCTCAATCGTGCCACAAGGACATGTGCTCAACTATGTTCATAGCAGCTTTATTTGTCATAGCCAGAAACTGGAAACAACCTAAATGCCCCTCGATCGAAGAATGGATAAAAAAAAATGTGGTACATTTACACAATGGAGTACTACACAGCAGAAGAAAATAGCGACAGCCTGAATTTTGCAGGAAAATGGATGGAACTAGAAAGCATTATTTTGAGTGAGGTAACCCAGACACAGAAAGACAATTATCACATGTACTCACTCATAGGTGGTTTTTAAACATAAGGCAAAGAAAACCATCTTACAAACCACAAAGCCAGAGAACTTAGACAACAATACAGACACTAAGAGAGACTTACATAGATCTAATCTACATGGGAAGTAGAAAGTATAAAAAGACAAGATCTCCTGAATAAATTGGGAGTATGGGGACCTTGGGGGAGGGTTGAAGGAGGGAGGGGAGTGGCAGGGAGGGGAGCAGAGAAAAATTTAGAGCTCAATAAATATCATGGGAAAAAAAAAAGAAATCCCACACTAGCTCAGAATTGAGAAATAGATAGTTTTATTTAGGGGTAAACTCACAAATCAGAATCCTCCGCTTGGCCGGTTGAATCACGTGATCCAAGAAGAGCAGCCGGCAGAAAGGAGCAAGGGGAAGGAGAAAAGGGACGGACCCCGATTTTTCATCCACGTATATAAGGGGCCACGCCCCATTAGGCGGGTGCTTACAAGCTGCAGGTCTTCCTAAAGCACCTCCCCCTTTTGTTTAAATAAGAAAGTTCTAAGCCTAATACAAAATTATATATAATAAGAACAAATATCCTATTCTAACTAGCTTAAGTCTTATATAATAAATAACTTGGCCAAGTCATGAGAGGAACGTAACTACAATTATCTAATCTTCAACCCCATCAAAGATCCGAGAAGGGAAATAACATTACTTGAGTAAGTAGGAAGTGAAATTAAGCAACTTCCAAAACCTGCAGCAAATCACAGAGACAACTGGCTACCTGGGCAATCACCCAAAATCATATTTGCAACATTGAAGCAATCAACTTTGGCTAAGGCCTAGAATAACTGACAGACCATTTTCAAAGGCAAGAAATTTTCAAAACCATCTTACCCTGTCTTGGCAGATTTGACAGTCCTACTTATCCATTTCTGTATACTATATCTTGTCAGTGGTTGAGGCATGGGCATTTCTTTGCCCAAAGGCCAGTTTTTGCCAAGAAGAAAACAAGCTCCAAGTGGAGTGTCTTCGGTGCTCAACATTCTCTCAGGAATAGATCAGTGCTGCGAGGAGCAATTGTGTCTCACTTCAACAGAACTCTAAGTTATTTAAATGCCATTTCTACAGCTCTTTGAAGTGGCTGAAGATTATCTAAGCAGAATATAATTTCTATGTATCTAAAGAACCTGATTAGTCTGACTATAAGTATGACAAACATAGATGACTATTGATCTATAATTCTTAATACCTATATAACTTAAAGACTAAGACAATAAACAACTGTGCAATAAATGAGAACAATGACCTCCAAATGTAAACAATGTATAAGTATCTTGATCAGAGGTAGAAATGTACACTGCAATATGGTAAATATATATATCAATATATAAAAAATATTTTAAACAGAGGTATAAGCTTGCATGCATACAATATTCAATATAATTTAACTTTGTATCAATATATAAGAATCTATTCCAATGTAATTGTCTATAAATAATAACTCGTAAGTATTCACTCTATTGCTCACTATTATTATTAGTGTGAGTAAGCTCATACCAATCTATTATCCCATCCAATTCCCCACCCCTTTTTTTTTCAGAAGGATCCCTGAGCTTATAAAATTCCCTCCAACCCCCAACCTTATACCAATTATAATCAAACCCTAAATGATGTCTCTAACCCTCTTGGGAGGGGGGACATTGTCTTCTAGAATTACTTCCAGCTGTCATGGGGGCGACATTCTTTCTACGGGATCCTGTGAAAGTAAAATGATGGTTAAGTTTCAAGCTTAATGTCTGGTATGATTGCAAATAGTCTCTGAGTATTTTGTGGAGGTCTAGCCAGAACGTTGTAAAAATGTGCACCATTTCAGCTAACCCAGTTGGAATCATCTTGTGCAGGTGTGAGAGAATGGTCTGTATTCTGTCAGTTATATTTTAAATAAATGCTGATTGGCCAGTAGCTAGGCAGGAAGTATAGGTGGGACAGTCAGACAGGAAGTAGAGGCAAGTCAATGAGAACAGGAGAATTTTGGGAAGAAGGAAGCCCAATTCCTTGGAAGTCCTGGCCCAGCCGCAAGATGTGACTGCCTCACTGAAAAAGGTACCAAGCCATGTCGCTAACTTATACTAGAATAATGGGCTAATATAAGTTATATAAGAGTTAATAAGAAACCTGAGCTAATGGGCCAATCAGTTTACAGCTAATGTATAACTCTGTGTGATTTCTTTGGGAATTAATTACTAAGGGAACAGGGCAGGACAGAAACCTCAACAACAGGTACCCAAAACAGGTCTTGTAGTAGCGCTATCAGCATCATGACATCATATCAACCAGGAGGAGTTATTGTTGTGGGACCCCATCTTCTTCCTGGATACTTCAAAGATAACTGCAGGAAAATTCATTGTTCATTGTGGAAAACTTAAGCATTATTTATAAAGACATATACAGGCATATATATTCAATGAAAGGTATGATAAAGACAAAAACAGATATGAAGAAAAGTAAAATTTTTTCTAAATTCTTTTTTCTTTCTGTCTCATATCATGGTTCCTGACATGAGATAGAAACTCTGGATTTTTCTCTTAACAACATGGTTGGATTTAAAGAAGGACAGAGCCATTGTCCAACTCCAAAACCAGCTCTCTCTCTCTCTCTCTCTCTCTCTCTATATATATATATATCTATATATCTATATATCTATATATATATATATATATACACTCTCTATCATTAATACTTACAAACCATATTTAATGTTCTTGATGATCCTTATTGGGTAGTTACTTTTCCATATGTCATCATTCAAACAGATAGGGTCTCTTAAATTTTTGAAGATGAGTGTTTTTCTGCAAAGACAAGAACAGAACCCTGCCCTC
This sequence comes from Ondatra zibethicus, assembly GCA_004026605.1. Lineage (NCBI taxonomy): Eukaryota > Metazoa > Chordata > Mammalia > Rodentia > Cricetidae > Ondatra > Ondatra zibethicus. The sequence continues at coordinate 3,191 of PVIU01010049.1, forward strand.
ATCCTATATGCTTTCCTTACCACCTGTATGATTATCATCATTGTGGATGAGCTGTCATTTCTCCTTTCCAAGAGGTTTCTCCTCTTCAAACTGAATCTTTATTAATTTTGATGGTATCCACAATTTTTCTTCTCCTGTGGAAACAAGAGCAAAACCCCTTCCCCAACACAGCACATCTCCTAGCTTCCATTGTGAGGTCAGCACATCCTTGAAATAAACCAGTTGATTTAATTCAGTAGACTTTTCCATTATCCAATGTCTTTCTGCTGCTGTTGTCCCTTTCTCATTAGTGTTAAGAAAATTCAGGTAAATAAAGCATTATGTAATCTATTTCTGGGGGTATTTTCCACCCCTTTTTGTTTATTTAACATATCCTTTATAGTTCGACTTGATCTTTCTATAAGTGCTTGACCTGTAGGATTGTTTGGTATACCTGTAACATGCTTAATATTATAATAAGCAAAAAACCATTTCATGTTCCTAGAGACGAAGTCTCAATTTATCTTTTATAATTAATTCAGAGACTTTTTCCACATAAGTTTTTAATTTTTTACTTGGTTTATGTGGTAAAAAGATCCATTCTAAAATAATATCTTCCCTCTGCATTAAAATTCCTGTAGGAGAAATTCTGGAAGGCAATATGACTAGAATACAACTAAGATTTGGATTCACCCTATCCACATGTGCCTCCTATAATTTTTTTGTCAACCATTGTCAGTTCCTTTTCTGTTCTTTTTTAAAAGATTTTATTTATTTATTGTGTACACAAGAGGGCACCGGAACTCATGACAGATGGTTGTGAGCCACCATGTGGTTGCTGGGAATTGAACTCAGGACCTCTGGAAGAACAGTCAGTGTTCTTAATCTCTGAGCCATCTCTCCAGCCCTCATTTTCTGTTTCAGCTGTTAATTCTCTGGGACTATTCAAATCTTTATTACCATCTAAGGTTTTATTGAAATGAAATATTAGATCAAGTATTATCCCAACAGCCAGTTGTAGACTGGAAATGTCTCCTAACAATCTTTGAAAGTCATTAAGAGTCCATAATCGGTCTCTCCTAATTTGTGCCTTTTGTGTCCTAATTTTCTGCAAACCTATTTTATAACCTAGGTAATTGACAGAATCTCCTCTCTGTATTTTTTTTTTTCAGGAGCAATCTGCAGTCCCCATTTAGGTAAAACCTTCTTTACTTCTTCAAACATTCTTTCTAAAGTATCCATGTTTGAATCAGATAGCAAAATGTCATCCATTTAATGGTAAATTATAGACTTAGGAAATTGCTTACTTATTATTTCCAATGGCTGACTTACAAAGTATTGGCACAATGTGAGACTATTGAGCATTCCCTGTGGGAGGATAGTCCACTGATATCTCCTAGTAGGCTGAGAATTATTATAAGTAGGCATTGTGAAGGCAAATTTTTCTCTATCCTTTTCTTGTAAAGGTATAGTGAAGAAACAATTTTTCAAATCAATAACTATAAGAGGCCATCCTTTTGGTAATAGAGAAGACAAAGGGATTCCAGATTGTAGAGGGCCCATAGGTTGAATAACCTTATTGATAGCTCTTAGATCTGTCACCATTCTCCATTTATCAGATTTCTTTTTTACAACAAATACAGGAGAATTCCAAGGGCTGGTTGATTCCTCAATATGGTGAGCACCTAGTTGCTCTTGTACCAGCTGTTCCAAAGCCTGCAACTTATCTTCAGCTAGAGGCCACTGCTTAATCCATATTGGCTACTCAGTTAACCATTTTAAAGGTAGGGCTGTTGGTACCTCTAAAATTTGCTAGTTGCTTTAGGTTCTTGTACAGCCTGAATGGCTGGTGACCTTTTTCATAGTACCTTATTATATCCCTCCCAGAATTATGAGTTTCTGGGACTGCAGGAATGTTAATCTGGGCATTCCATTGCTGTAGCAGGTCATGACCCCATAAATTTATTGCAATATCAGCTACATATGGCCTCAGCTTCCCTCTTTGACCTTCTGGCCCAATACAGTCAACCCATCTCATGCTTTGTTTAACTTGAGATATGGTTCCATTTTCTAGTAATTGAACATCTGCCTCTTGAAGAGGCCAATTTGGATGCCAAGATTCTGGAGTGATGATACTCACATACGCTCCTGTGTCTATCAAGCCAATAATTACAATTCCATTTATATGCACTCTTAGCTTTGGTCTCTGATCATTTATAGAAGTTTGCCAGAAAATACGTTTCCTGTTTTCTATTTGAATTTTTGAATTATCCTCCAAATTTGTGCTATCATTTAGAACATTATGGTCTTGCACAAAAGGTTCTGGGTTTTTAAATTTTCCTGGTGTGACATGTCCTCCACAGTTACTGGGAATGACTGGGCCACTTTTGGCTTGGGGGCCTGCGAGAGGCCCCTCAAGGAGTTTCCTGATGGTATCGGGTTGCCTTGTCTGTCGTTGATCTGCATTCATTGGTCCAATGTTGGCCTTTACCATACCTTCTACATATACCTGAAGGCTGAGGTCTCCTATTTTTGTCATTCCCAGGGGAGATATTATTCCTAAAAATTCCTTGCCTACAATCCTTTCTCAGATGTCCTATTTTACCACAATTAAAGCATTTGGCAGTTTGATGTCTCCTCATTACTTTGGAAATTGCTTCCCCTACCCAAGATTCAGCATTATAGTCAAATGTCTCAATATTCATTGTATGCAGAACCCATTCATCTATAGGTGCTGATCTTGACCTTAAAGGCCCAATTATCTTTTTGCATTCTAAGTTTGCCTTTTCAAAAGCCAGAGATTCAAGAATTATTCGTCTAGCTTCTGGGTCTATTACTCCTATTTGTACAGCCTCAATTAATCTTTGTAAAAAGTCAGTAAAGGGCTCTCTCTGTCCCTGTCTAACCCTGGTATATAATTCAATTCTTTTACCTAGTTCTTGAATCCTGTCCCAAGCATTCAAGGCTGCTTTGTGGCATAGGGACAAAATTTCTTTGTCATAAAGAGCTTGGGCCTATGGGTCAGCATAAGGACCTTCGCCAAGAATTTGATCTTGGGAAACCTCAAGACCTTTTGCTTTTCCCTGTTGTTCCATATTTTTTGATACCTCCCTGAAATAAATTCCAAACATCAATGAAGGTCCGTCATCCAGGACTCCTGAAACTAACTGAGAAAAGTCATGGGCCGTTGCCCTGACATTAGAAGCCCAAGTCTTTATCCTCTCCTTTATCATTCAAATGCAGAATGCAAGCCATAAGTTACAACCGCTTGCTTAATTTCTTTTAGATCAGTCATTCCTATAGGTGTCCATCTACCTTCTATGGATCTTTTTGGCCTGATGCTTTGTCAGAGTAAATTACAGGGTAGGATGCTAAAACCCTGGGTAAGCCAGTTTTGACAGCCACTGATGATGTCGCATCCTGTCCTTGTGCCTTCTTTCCCTGTTCATCAACTCCGATAATTTCCTCAATCATTTCAAATCTTTTTATCATTGTCTTTTTTAAGGCCGGAATCTCCTGATCTGTATATATTTCTAGTGATTTCACTGAGGCATTAAGTCTCTGGTCCTCATTCTACACCTGCGATTTCAAGGTTTTAATGTTCTCCTTTAAAGATAACATCCCCTCCTTGGACTTTTCTTGAATATCATATAGATTGCCATCCTGGAGGTACATTCTGTCTGTTAATTTATCAAAACTTTTTGATAACTTTTGAATGTCAAATTTAACAGTATGAATTCTTTCAGATAACTTCCTAGTACCCTTAGATATGGAGTCAATTCTGTTTATCATATTATCCAATTGTTCAGATAACCTCTGATTTTTGATTATATTAACCCTGTCAACTAGCTGTTTATTATTATTCTGTTAAGATTGTATCATTCCTAGGAGTGCCATATTCTTCCTTAATGATAGAATATGGAGAAGAAAACTGAAACCTAGTAACCAATAACTTGAGGTATATGCATAGTCATATAAGCCTTGCATAATACAATCCATAGTATTAGCAAAGAAAGCACTAAAAGTTGCATTGGAAATTAAATCTGCCATTTTACCTGTTATCCAGCAGATGGCATGGTTGCCGAGTCATGACTAGAATCAATGCAATGGTGACGGGAATGGTCCTGTTTTAGTGTCCACCTTGGTACTTGTTAAAGACTGGGAAATATGAGTTGCTTGACAAATTAAATGTACTTAAATCAATTCCATACATGGAGCAAGAAACCCAGAATCCAGGGACAGAGAACAGAAACCCGGAAGCTGCACATGCCACCACGTAACAAAGGATCGCAGGGAGGGGGGGTTGCAGTGGTCAGCAAACAGGATGTCTGCTTGCACTCTGGCTCACGCTGCATAAGCGCTGCAAGCTCTGCTGTGATGGGGATTTTACCAAAAAACAAACAAACGAAAAAAACAAAAAACAAACAAACAAAAAAACACTCAGGCAAGAGCAAGCCAGGTGGGCAGAGACTGTCTAGGCCTGTTGAACGGCTCGGCAGTCTACCCAGGAGGTGTGGAGTTTAAATCCATGTGGGCACTAAGTGTGACCAGAGAACCCACCACGAGTGTCGCAGGAACCCACCAGGTAAAGTGGTGAACAGATGCTTAAAAGAAATCCCACACTAGCTCAGAATTGAGAAATAGATAGTTATTTATTTAGGGGTAAACACACAAATCAGAATCCTCTGCTTGACTGGTTGAATCACACGATCCAAAAAGAGCAGCTGGCAGAAAGGAGCAAGGGGAAGGAGAAAAGGGACGAACACCGATTTTTCATCTGCATATATAGTATTAGCGGCCACACCCTAGTAGGCGGGTGCTCACAAGCTGCAGGTCTTCCTAAGCAGGAAATACTCTTACAAACACACCTATCAATATCCTAGATAAAACTAAATCCAGTCATCAGTGAAGATTAACCAGTTCATATTCATGTTCCTACAGCACGAAATGTGAGCAGTGAATCTGAGCGTGAAATGTGTCAATAAATAGAAATGATCTGCACGAAGCATACCCACCAGGGGCACATATACAAAATCATGAAGCTAAGTGTGAAAAGCATAATTAAAGAGAGATTTAAACTTTGAAATTCTGGCTACACAGAGAATAAACTCTCTGAATTAATCTTTATAACTTTGTTCCTGACATTAAACAAACACACTGACAAGCTACTGGCTCACACAGATCTATACCTACATGAACTGTAAAATGTCTTTTGTGAATTAATAAACACCCATTACTGAGATTTTCATCCAAGCAATGAGTTCATACTGCTGTTAGATATAATATATTGCTAAAATCTGCAACAAAACTCCTCACCCAGATATTTAGAGCTGATTTTGAAATTGAATAATTTAAGTCCACAGTGATGGTTTAAATAGGAATGGCCCCATGGGCTCATATATTTGGATGCTTAGTTATCAGGAAATGGCCCTACTTGACAGAGATTAGGAGGTGTGACCTTGTTGGAGAAAGTGTGTCCTAGGGGTAGGCTTTTGGGGTTTTAGAAGCCCAGGCCAGGGGTCTCTCTCTCTCTCTCTCTCTCTCTCTCTCTCTCTCTCTCTCTCTCTCTGCCTGTAGATCCAGATATAGAAGTCTCACCTACTTCTCCAGTAGCATATCTGCCTGCATGTTACCATGTTCCCAGCCTGATGACAATAGACTAAACCTCTGAAATTGTAAGCCAGCCCCAATTAAATATTTTACTTTATAAGAGTTGTCATGGTCATGATCTCTCTTCATAGCTACAGAACAATGACTAAGACAGAAGTTGGTACCATGGACTGGGGTATTGCTGGGATAGGCCTTACCATGCTTTTGTTTGGAGAAATATGGAACACTTTGGGACTTTAGACTAGAAAAGAAATGAGACATTTTAAGCCAGACTTAATGAGAAATCCTAGTAGGAGCATGGAAGACAGTGATGTTGAAGGTGGTTTGAACTGTGGGGGCCTGGATCAAGAGGTTTCAGAGGAGAAGAATGTTAGTATGTTGGTGAGAGATCATTCTTGTGAAGAATGTGGCTGCTTTTTGCCCTTGTCCAAAAAGTCTGCCTGAGGCTAGTGTGAAAAGATCTGGATTAATTCTGTTGACAGCAGAAATCTCAAAACAGCCTAGTATGATTCTGTTTTGTGGTCATTAGTGGTAACTCTTATGTAGATCTGTAATGAAAAGGAACAAGTTGAGCAAGGAAAAATACAAAATGTACAGTTCAAAGATTAAAGGGCACCAGGAAGTAGAATGGAGCTAAATCCTGTGTTCAAGGAGAGAAACAGAGAAAAGAAAAGCCTGAGGGTAAATGAAATAAAGGAGTGGTTTTCTCAAGGCAAGATCCCATCCATCTAAAGTTCCTATTTGTAAAAAGGAACTAAAAAAAAAGCTTAGAACTGAGTGTGGGGATGCACGCCTTTAATCCCAGCACTCCAGAGGCAAAGGCAAAGGGTATCTGTGAGTTAGAGGCCAACCTAGTCTACAGATCAAGTTTCAGGACAACCCAGCTTAGGCAATGAAAGAAACCATGGAAAAGAGAAAGCTGGTGAAGATGTAATTGAATGAGGGGGCAATGTTCTAGTCCCAGCAAGCAGAGCTTGGTAGCTTTGGCCATGCCATTCTGGATTTAGAGTCAAGGATATAAAACAGGGGTTGTGGATTCTTTCTCTGAAACTAAAGAAAGAAGAGGCTAGGTGTGTGTCAGGGATGTCCTTGCTGGAGGCCCAGAGAGGTCATTGTGTGCAGCTGTGAAGGGGAAGCCCAGGTTGCCCTAGAGACCCCAAGATGTTGGTGATGTCAGAGCCGTGGGATGCCTGACAAGGAGAGCTGCTAACATGGAGTGGAACCAGCCCAAGAGAAACAAGTGTGCTGCAGTCAACAAAGCTGAAAGGAGTTGGAGATCTGAAGAGTTCTTTGACATCAGACATGGAGATACAGAGTTTGGAGTTTGCCCTATTTGGTTTGGTCTTGCTTTAGTCCAGCATTTACTCACTGTGATCCCTTTCCTTCTTTTTGGAATGATAATAATATGTCCTGTGCTAGTGAATATTGGAAATGTGGGATCTGCTTTTTGATTTTTGTTTTATGAGGAGTTACAGTTAAGAGATTGTCTTGAGTCTCAGAAGTGACTTTGATCTTGGACTTTTAAATAAGTTTGAGACTGTTTTAGACTATGCGGACTTTTGAAGATGGACTGAATGCATTTTTGCATTGTAATATAGCTACTAGCCTATGAAGGCCATGGAGCGGAATGTGGTGGTTTGAGGAGTTCATAGGCTCATAGATTTGAATTCTTGGTCATGAGGTAGTGGGGCTACTTAACAGGGATTAGGAGGTGTGTGGTGAGCTCACAAGTATTATACAGTAAATGTACAGCTGACAGATCTATTAGACTAATCCACATGGAGAACCCGTTTCAGCAGAGCTGTGGGAACACTTGTCTTTTGGATAAGTCACTGTCAATTCTGTAGAAATCTTGTGAAATCATGGCATTTCTCTCTTCTATAGTATCTCAGCAGTGTAAAAACCTGATGTTTCCTGTAGGGCAAATGGACACCTCCCCCCACACCGTGAAGCCATGGGGTGAAAGCATTCCTTTCATCATAGTCATGTTCTCATAACCAAAATCTACATAAAACTAGTCCCCCATGACTTTCTTTATTGACAGGACTCTAACAGCAGACTCAGGAAGCTGTAATCTCTTGGTCTTCCTCTCTAACTCAATAAATTAGTAATATTCTGTATTTACCATTTACCTTGGTTTCAATTAACATAAGATCATAGCCCAGGAAATTAACTGCTTATATGGGGGCAGGGGAGGGGGGAAGGCCTGAGTCATTAAAACTAGCTTCAGAGAGCCGGGCGGTGGTGGTGCATGCCTTTAATTCCATCACTCCGGAGGCAGAGGCAGGTGGATCTCTGTGAGTTTGAGGCCAGCCTGGTCTACAAGAGCTAGTTCCAGGACAGGCTTCAAAGCTACAGAGGAGTCAAAAGCAAAGTCCCAGCATTTAACTCAACCAGCTAGATGCTAATGCAAATCAGGTACCTTGCCTCCCTTCCAAGCCCTTGCTATACCTACCAAGGCTGTATTCCCAGCCCCTGAGTAGCTTCACAGCCATGCCCCCTCTGAGAGGTAAGGCACCTCCTTGTCAGATCCACCGGCTTTTCTTGTGATTCTGTGAAATGCATGTTTGATACTCTTGTTATTGCCTATGGGATTGCTAACTTGTCTTAAGTATGCCTATATAAACTGAAAGTTTTATGGAGAACAGCCTTTCTTTTTTCCTTCTCTTTCCCTTTTTTCTTCATTACCCAAGGTATAAAGAAACACACAGGAAGTTTGAGTCAGTGCTTGAGTCAGTCAGTTTGTTCTACCCCTCAGATCCCTGTCCCCAACCAGTTCCCAACCAGTTTTCACCTGTCATAGTGAATCTGTCTGGACCCTGAGTACCAGGGTTTCAAATGCTCAAGTTAGGCCCAATGGCTCACTCCCTCTTCCTGCTGTCTGTGGATCCAGATTAGTAGTCTCAGCTACTTCTCTAGAACCATGTCTGCCTGCATGCTGCCATGCTTCCTGCCATGATGATAATGGACTAAACCTCTGAAACAATAAGCCAGCCCCAATTAAATGGTTTCCTTTATAAGAGCTGTCTTGGTCATGGTGTCTCTTCATAGCAACAGAACAATGACTATCTTAGGTTTTTATTGCTGTGAAGAGGCACCATGACTACAACAATACTTATAAAGGAAAACATTTAATTGAGGGGGTTCACTTATTGTTTCAGGGGTTCAGTCCATTATCATCATTATGGGGAGCACAGCAGCATGCAGGCAGATGTGGTATGGGAGAGATAGCTGAGAGGCCTCCATCTTGCAGGAAGCAGGAAGTCAACTGACTCACTGGGTGGAATCCTGAGCATAGGAAACCCCAAAGCTCACCCCCACGGTGACACACTTCCTCCAACAAGGCCACACCCACTTCAACAAAGTCACACCTCCTAATAGTGCCACTCTGTGAGATTATGGGGGGCCAATTATATTTAAACTACTACAATGACTAAGATAAAATTTGGTCTTTGTAATGATTGTTCTGTCTCTTTAAGAGACAAGCCACGCCCACTCCTTCCCCCATCCTCTGAGGCAGGTCTTCCTTCCTGCTTGCAGCCTTAGTCTCTCTCTCTCTTTTCTGGCTCCCTCTTGGAGAGGCAGCTTCTGTCTCTCTCCCCCCTCTCTCTTTCTCTCTGCCTCTCTGTTCTTCTCCCCTTCTCCATTCCCTTCCATAACCACTAAATAAATATCCAACCTCACTCTGCATGGAGTGCCTATCTGTCTGTCTCTTACCCACCGTCGCCACATGGCTTGCTGCTTCGGAGACCTGCCACGTGGTCTCATGCGCCATCCCTGCCTGCCACCACTTGGGGACCTGCAGCATTTCTGCTGCCTGCCACTGCTGGGGGGACCGCAGCATTTTTAATAATCCGTTACATTGGTGCTGCAAGACTTGGGAGGCTCTCCCACCCCAAGTCCCTCTCTTGGGATCAGAATCCTGAACCAGGTATTTTTTTCCACAACCATGTGTTTCATATGCCTGAGCAAGATTTCCACAGTGTGATTTCTACTCACACTACCGGCTTTGATTGGTGAGTTTTCCCCATTCTGCTACGGTTGTTTCCCTTAGCTAAAATTGTGTTTGGACTGACCTGGGGTCTGTCTGCCTGCACTAGCACTGCACACTCTGTGCAGTGCATTCGACTGGGGGCCCAGGGTCCCTCAGATTCTTCTTTCTCTTTTTCCCCCATTTCTTTCCTTTTTTTTCCCTCACCATAAAAGGCTGCTCAGAGTGGCCTCTGACCTCTCTGGCTTCTGAGATCCAGCCAGGCCATAGCACCCCACCCGGAGTCAGGTCCTGCAGTGTTCGTGCCAATTTGCACCCCACCTATAGGGGGAGATGTCCCATTATAGGCCTTGTGGTATTTCATGAGTTTTCACAATTTCAGCTGTGGGTAGCAAGCCATCCATGTCCACCCCCCCCCCAGGATGGAAGCCTTTTAGAGGCCCAAAAACCACAAGCCTTAATGCTCTACTTCTTTAGCTCCTACCCTCACTCCGCCAGTGTCCCACCAGCTCCACTTTTATGGGAGCTTTCTGACTACTGTCAGTGCACAGGCAAATGGGCCCTGCCATGGCTACTGCTGCCAACAAGATTGGTCGAATCAATGAGGCAGCTTTTTCAGTTCCAGCCTTTTGCTCCCCTCTGTGGCTTGTGGCAGGGCGGCTCAGCCACAGGGCGGATCACACCTCTAGGTCTCTCTTATTAAGCTTAAAAATTCCTGCAGCTCAAAAATTATGGCTTTTCCATACAACATGTGACTTCACCGCCATCTTAACTGAGTGGCTTTTCCATACAACATGTGACTGCTGCCATTTTGACTGAGGTCATGTGACCTTACCACCATCTTAACTGAAGTCAGGTGACTTCTACCACCTTAACTGAGTGGGTTTTTTTTTCATGTAACATGTGACCACTGCCATTTTGACTGGGGTCAGGTGATTTTGTTGCCATCTTGGCTGAAAGCCAAGTCAGGCAACCAAGTTTTGCCATCTTTACTGAGGTATTCCCTGCCTGGTTCCCCAGTGTTAACTCTGTTGCATGGGTGACCTTACTGCCATCTTAACTGAGAGCTAGGTCAGGTGACCAAGTTCTCCCATCTTTACTGAAGTATACCCTGCCTTGTCCCCCAGTTTACTTATGGTTTTTTTTTCCACTAAATTCCTCTTGTTGACTCTGTTGCATCTGTGTTTTGTGCAGTGGCCTGCCTTTGGTAGGGCCCACCAAGAGCATCCACTTTCCCCAATTCCTGTTCACTTTGTGTATGTAGAGTTTATATTGAAAGACTCTAAATGCATTTCTGAGGCCTCTCAGCTCTAAAGGCATTTCTGAGGCCTCTCAGTATTACATACCTCTCTCCTGGAGACATGACAATCGTCCACACACGAATGTTGGGAACTTTCCATCATCTCTCTGAGTCTTTGTAAATGTTCTATTGAATAGGGGTAAAATAACCCTTAGGTGTTGACTCAGTTCCTGGTGTTTTGACTCAGTCCCTAGGAAAGGGGCAAAGTGACCCACAGATGCTCCCTCTTACCTCACCCGATCACACAGCCATTCTCCTACCCTGGCACAGACCAATCACTGCTAGTAGCCCTTTGAATAAGCCAATCCAATTAGTTGGAAAACAACCATCAGGCTCCCTCCTTGTTTCTATGGCTTTTTGCTTTAAAAGACGGGCTATAACAACTATCGATGTCTTTCTGGCTTCTCGAATGCTGAAAGACCCTGTTGCGACAGAATTAATAAAATCCTCATGCTTTTGCATGGATGGTGTCTTGAAGCAACTCTTCCCTAGAGCTTGGACTCCTAGTCCAACAATATTTAATCATTTCCTGACAGAACTAAGGCCCTAATGAAAGAGGGTAATAATTGTTTTTTGTTGTTGTTGATTGGTTGGTTGGTTGGGTTTTTTGTTGTTGTTGTTTTTCGAGAAAGGGTTTCTCTATGAAACAGTCCTGGCTGTCCTAGAACTCTCTCTGTAGACCAGGCTGGCCTTGAACTCAGAGATCCATCTGCCTCTGCCTCCTAAGTGCTAGGATTCAAGGCAAGAGTCACTACCACTTGGCTAAAGAGGGTGATAACTGTAATAACAAAATAAGAGAAAAAGATCATGAGCAATTATGTTTCTGAATCCATTGCAAAGGATGTATTGTTCATACTTTTAATTAATGAGTTGTCTAGGGGGCTAGAGAAATGATTCAGCAATTATAAGTCTGTACTGCTCTTGCAGAGGACCTGGTTTCAGTTCCCAGAACCCACACTGGGCAAGCTCACAATCATTCATTTGGCAGGGGTTCAATTCCCAGCACACACATGGTAGCTCACAACCATCTGGAACTCCGACGTAGGGGATCTTCTGACCACTGAGGATACCAGACATACATGTGATGAACAGACATGCATGTGAACAAAACAGCTATATAAATTAATTAATTAATTAAAAAAAGAAAAGTTCAACCTGAAGCTTGGACTAAGAATAGTTAGTACGGTGATAGGAACAAAGTAGAAAATACCTCTGTGGCATTTCTTGTAAATTAGCTTGTGTTGTCTTCACGGTCTAATCTTATAAATTGTATTAAGTATATATTATCTCTGTGTTACAAAGGAGACCAAGAGGCTTACTGAGGTCAGTTAATGTGTGATCAAATTTGTGAGGGAGAATTACACAAATCGTCTTATCATTCAACTTTACCTTTCTGTCTTCATCCATGCTACCTCATCTGCCTTGCCTTCAAATCTGTAACTGTGAGTGTGTGTGTGCCTCTCCCCTCGGCCACACACCCCACATTTGGCATCTCATCACCTCACTGTAGTAAGGGTAAGGAGCCCTGGGGAACTGTAAAACAAACAAAATTGGACAGGAGATTACACGGGAAGGTAGTGAGTGATTTGAGGCGAGCCTGGGCTACCCAGTAAAACTCTGTCTCAAAGCAAACTTAACCAAAAGATACTGGGCAGATGTGGTATTAAAAAGGGTCATTTTATTCCTTAATCTCTAACTATTTGCATCCATGTGTGACAACCAAAGGTGTTAATTTCCAGCTCTTGATAGGTCCTGTCTTACTGACTGGCCAACTAGCTGATTTTCCTAACAGTTTCTTTGGAGAGAAGAAAGTCGAGTGAGAGCTGGCATGTGAACAAGTGGATGGATGCTATTTTGAATGATAGACTGCCAATTTGCTGAAACCTGGAATAAAAAGCATAATACACGACTTTCCAGCAGAGCCTACCTCCAGATTCTTTCTTGACTTTGATTCAAAAAGCTGATACGGGGGCTGGAGAGATGGCTCAGCGGTTAAGAGCACTGACTGCTCTTCCAGAGGACCCAGGTTCAATTCCCAGCACCGACATGGCAGCTCACAACTGTCTGAAGACCCAGTTCCAGGGGATCTGACACCTTCACACCAATGCACATAAGATAAAGTTAAATAAACCATTAAAATAAATAAATAAATAAAAGAGTCAGGAGCCAGACATAGCCAGCCATTCCCTCTTGGGAACCCTCCCATTCTGGCAAGTTCATTTCTCACTTTAAAAAAAAAAAAAAAAAGCTGATACACAGGCCCCTGAATGGGAGGCAATAAGGTAGTGAGTGCTTGACTACAAGCCAGGGGCCACCAGGCTTCATGTGCTAATGGTGAACTCTCCACTTCTGGTGCTCTGTGGGGAATGGGCCCCTTTGCAGCGGTGGTCTTGCTGGCTCTCCCACCTTTCTCATGCCTGTTCAGAGGAGTGATGCACTGGATCATACGATCAGAGCATACACAGTTTTTGAGTCAGGCTCTGCAGAGAGTCAGAACTGACAGGACATAAAGAGAGACAGAGACAAATGGAGGAGGTGGGATTTATTAGAGTCACGTGAAGGCTATTCTCGGTTGTCAACCTGACAACTGAAAATGAACTACAATCCAGAAATGGGAGGGCACACTTGTGATCCAGGTCTTGAAGCAAGACCTTTGTTCCAGATCTTAAGACTGGAGGACACACGTCTCTAATCCAGACCTTGAGCCTAGAAGGCACACCTTTAATCTGGGCCACACCTTCTGCTGGAAGGACAGCAGAGGAAGGAAGGGGGTGTTTGTTCTTTGCCTACTTGCCCACCCCTTGTCAGCACATCCATTCCTTCTCTGGCATTGGAGCCTGCTTCTTCCAGATTCCAGCAGACACAGATCAGCTGAGATCCCAGCCTCTTGGGACTGAGCAACTCTAGATTCTTGAACTTTCTATTGTTGGACTGTGGTCATTCCAATAAATTCCCATATACACATGCATGCACGCGTGCGCAGGCACACACACACACACACACACACACACGCACACACACACAGAGATTCATTCCTAAGTTCTGTGGCTCTAGAGAACCCTGACTAATACAAATTGACTGATGTAAGTAAGTACAGGGATAAGCAGGCTGCCGGTGCCAGAGAATTTGAATTCTGATGTTGGAGAAAGCTGTCCCAGCTACAGGAGGGACAGCAAACTCACCTTTCCTCTGCTTTGTTGTCCTACCCCATCCCCTAACTGGTCACAGTCCACCCACACCCACACTGAGGACGGACCTTCCCCATTGAGCCCACTGACACAATGCCAATCCCTCCCAAGAACACCCTCACAGCATTCCCAGAAATAACACTTTACTAGCTATCTGCATAGCTGTCATCCATCCACGGTGACATCCAGACATCTCTCTTCTGGTTCTGCAGAAAGTATGTGCAGATAGACTGGTTGGTGGGCCAGCAGTCAGCATGCCGTGTCTGTGGAAGGCAGGCTCATCAAATCGGGAATAATTAGAAAACTTGTAGCTACTGCACCTAAGCTGTGTTCTCCAGCTGCCCTAGCAGTGGCAAAAGTCATTTTTGCTGGACCAGGTTCTCAGGAGTGCAAGACTTGTTCAGAAGCAAAAGAGGCTCTTTTATTTATTGCCTCTTTCATTTATTTACTAACATAAAAAGTTTTAGGTTTTGCTATGACATTTTTTTTCCAATAAAATAGTCTCAAACTCACAGGTCTCTGCCCCCAAGTGCTGGGATTAAAGGCATGGACCACCACCGCCCAGCTGTTTCTTGAGTTGTTTCTCCCTGGCCCTTTCTCCTCCACTCTCACGCTCCAATCTCCTCCCCCTTAGCCTTCCTTTTGTTCTCATGTCACGTGCGTCCTTTTGTTCTCATGTCACGTGCGTCCTTTTGTTCTCATGTCACGTGCGTCCTTTTGTTCTCATGTCACGTGCGTCCTTTTGTTCTCATGTCACGTGCGTCCTTTTGTTCTCATGTCACGTGCGTCCTTTTGTTCTCATGTCACGTGCGTCCTTTTGTTCTCATGTCACGTGTGTCCTTTTGCTCCTCTCCCTTTTTTCTCAACACCACTTGGTTCCCTCCTGTGGTCCCCTATCTAGTGTCATATTTATATGCGTTCTCACATCCCTCATCTACATATATGCAGACATCAACACATCTGCCTATGACAGAGAACATGTGATTTTTATCTTTCTGAGTTTGGATCCTCTCACTTAAAATAGTACTTTCCAGATCTGTCCAATTTCCTGCATATTCATAACTTTATTTTACTTTACAGCTAGGTAAAATTCCATTTGTTTAAGTTCCACATTTTTACTATACATTTATTTACGGATGGACATCTAGGCTGGTTCCATTTCCTTGCCATCAAGAATATAATGCAGCAAGAATATAGATGTGTAAGAATCTCTGTGTCTATCAATATGGGTCATTCTAACCTACAGGGTTTCTCTGCATAACTGCCCTGGCTGTACTGGAACTTGTTCTGTAGATTAGGCTGGCCTTGAACTCACAGAGATCCACCTGCCCTGTCTCCAGCGCTGAGATTAAAGGTGTGCACTACCACCCAGTAATTTTAATTTTTTAGTAAATGCCACACTGATTTAGTAATGTCTTTCTAGGTTACATCCCACCAGCAGTGAATATGAGTTCCCTTTTCTCTACATTCCTTCAAGAAATCACATAGCATTCTGATTGTTAATGTATCCTTTTAACTGTAAACTAAGCAAGATACAATCATTGCTCTTAGAGCTGTCATGTACAATGGAAATAGGCAGGGAAATGTTACCAAGTGTGGACACAAAACTTGTTGGGACATCAAGGAAGACTAATAGCTGAATCAGCCTAGGAACCACAGGTCTGCAAACACCTGGCTCATGGGTAGATTCTTAAATGACAGTCATTTCCTAAACAATGAAAATGGAGGAAATATTCTCAGCAGACACCACAGCAATACCCAGGGTAGAGCTGAAGGAGGAGTGGCAGAGCATATAAAAAGTTTGGTAAACAAATGAGATGTTAAAATTAAAACACAAAGTAAGGCTAGCAAGATGGCTCAGCAGGTAAACGTGTTTATTGTAGTAAAGGTGCTTGCTGCCTGAGGACCCGTGTGTCCTCCATCCCCAGAACCCACACGATGAGAACAAATGCCTGAGGCATGTTCTCTGATCTTCACCAGCATGCTGTAACACGCATACACTCACTCACGCTCTTCTCTCACACACACTAAAATAAATGAAGGCAATAAAGGTTTTGTTTTGTTTTTCAAGATAGGGCTTCTCTGTATAGCTTTGGAGCCTGTCCCAGACTCGCTCTGTAGACCAGGCTGGCTTTGAATTCCCAGAGATCCATCCGCCTCTGCCTCTCAAGTGCTGGGATTAAAGGCGCGCATTACCACCTCCTGGCTGGTAATAAACTTTTTAAAAAGCACAAATTAGCAGGCTTTACTATAAGTTTGCTAATTAAACACCTACAGAACAGTGGCCAGATAATCTGTATTTTCAGTCAGCATACCAAGTAATTGCTTTTATTTTTCTTTCTTCCTTTTTTTGTGTGTGTGTGGGAAGGACAGGGCCTCACTGTGCTGCAAAGCTAGTCTAGAATTTACAGTCCTCCTATGTCTGCCTCCTAAGAGCTGGGATTATAGACACCTATCACCATTCTTGGCTACTGTAACTTTGGTCAATACTGCCTAACTGAAAAGTCATTGAAGTGCTTCAAAACCAAGGGAAACTAATCAGGAGAGAAATTTCACTGTGTTGGTGGTGTGGAGCCTGAAGTCAGTGAAACCACATTAATAAGCAACAGATTCTAACTGCACAATAGGCTGCAATAAGTGCAAGCTTCAGGGGCTACATTTAAAATGCATTTACGGGGCCAGAGAGATGGCTCAGTGGTTAGGAGTGCGTACTTCTCTTACAGAGGAGCCAAGTTTCGTTCCCAGCACCTACCTCAGGCAGCTCACAACTGCCTTTAACTCCAGCCCTAGGGGGATTCAAGCCCTCTGTCCTTTATGGACATCTGCACATACCTACACACAGAGACATAATTTAAAAAAAATCTTTAAAAAATTTAAGAACATGGCTAAAGACATTTGTTGCATAAATTTGATGACCGAGTTCAATTCCCAGGTGGACGTTGTCTTGAGACCCACCTCTGACATGCACAAACCCCTCCCACGTATACTTCACACACAATAATGGTAGTAAATACAAATCAATAATGTTTGGGGGCATTTAAAGTCTAAGATGTGGGTGGCTTATGACTGCATATTGACAATGAGGAACGGGAGAATGGGAGGATGGCACAGTGGGTTCTTTCTCCTCCTCCTCCTCTCTTCTTCTTCTCTTCTCCTCCTCTTCTTTTTTTTTTTTTTTTAAAGATTTATTTATTATGTATACAGTGTTCTGCCTGCATGTATGCCAGAAGAGGGCACCAGATTGCATTATGGGTGGCTGTGAACCACCATGTGACTGCTGGGAATTGAACTCAAGAATTTGGAAGAGCAGCCAGTACTCTTAACCTCTGAGCCATCTCTCCAGCCCCACACTGCTATTCTTACACCTGATAAACTCAAGGATCCTGATGGCAGACTTTTGTCAACTGTTCATTTCAGTTAGTGTGTCTTTGTGTTGTTGACAGTCTAGGAAGAGAGATGATGAATGGAGACCGAAACAGCTGTAAGACACGGAGGTAAAAACATCCGGTCAGGCTTTGACCTATGAGCATGGCACATGGAATGTGACAAGTAGTTGGTATGAAATATATGTATGCCTGTGTTTCGTGAATCCTGAAGGAATATGGTCACCTCAAAAGAGCAGAAGAAAAGCACAGGAGAAAAATAAATGTCAAGGGAAAAGATTAAATAATACAACTCAATGGCTCACACCTTTAATCCCAGCACTCAGAAGGCAGAAGAAGTAGGTGGATCTCTGTGAGTTCGAGGACAGCTTGGTCTTCAAGAGCTAGTTCCAGGACAGGCTCCAAAGCTACAGAGAAACCAAAAAAAAAAAAAGGCAACTCACTTAGGACACTAAAATGCTTAGGAAGTAAAGTTAAATGTTTACTTCCAGGAGTGTAGAAATAACCCCTTGGTTATAGTGATAAAAACAGAATTGTCCGTCTTAGGATTATTAAATATGATTAAATCATATAAATATAATAAAATGAAATGTATTAATGAAGAGAAACCTCCCTATATCAACCAAGCATTACATGGCTTTTACTCCAGATGTGTGAAGCATCCACACTCAGTGTTTCCATTTCCACTTAGGAAAAACCAGCTACTGGTGAGCAATGTCATGATGCCATTGGCTTTGCTCAAGATCAGGGGAGTAATTCCTAGGCTTGGCTCAAGGAAGAGCTGGAACGCCTGAGTCACACTGAGCCATCCGTCAGAAACCACAGTGGGATGAGACTCTGTCTGGGATGATTGCCAAACATGTGCTAAGCATTATTTGTCTTGGAATTCTGTGTAAAAACTTTTAAATTCATTATTAAATGATAACTGGACTAGGGCATTTGTCAAGTATGATAATTCTTTGGAGCTCTTTTTCTTCTTACACTCAAATATTCCTGTAAAAACATATGTGTACATGGGTTTAGTTTTTGAGATGCTATCTCACTATGCAGCCTAAGCTGGCCTTGAACCCACCATGCTCCTACCTCAGTCTTCTGAGTGGTTTGATTAAAGGCAAACTCCACCTTATCCAGCTAAAATATATTTCAAAGCATAGCCTCTGAAATAAATGTCATTTCAGCATGCCATTCTCCTGGCACACAGACACAAAATTTCATATTGACCCACCTGCACATACACATACATACACACAGGCACACTCACAGAAACACAATACAAAAATACAACACACGGGGCTGGAGAGATGGCTCAGTGGTTAAGAGCATTGACTGCTCTTCCAGAGGTCCTGAGTTCAATTCCCAGCAACCACATGGTGGCTCACAACCATCTGGAATGAGATCTGGCGCCCTCTTCTGGCCTGCAGACATACACGCAGACAGAATATTGTATACATAATAAATAAATATTAAAAAAATACAACACACAATCGCATGTACAAGCGCACATGCATAAACCCTCTAGCACACCCATATAAACACATTCACATATGTAGAAACATGTGCACACACACTATCAGGAATAGAAGCCATAAAGGACAATTACAGTTTAGATACATGTGCTCATTTGACAATCCAAGATGCGACAAAGATGGCTAACACTGGATAGCCACAGGGCCAGAGAGCCAGTGACTCTGTTATATAACTACTCCTGGAAAAAGGCCACTTATTGTATGATTCTGTTTAAATACAGCCTAGAGATCAAAAGCTTCTGCTGTCTATCTATAGGCCTGTGTGTCTAATTCTGTGCAGGCTGTGTGCTGATGTGTTCTAGGTACCTGGCAGCATCTACCTGTGTTTCAGTAAATAAAGCATGTCACATCTGCCTATGGCTCCTCAGATCTTTAATTTCCCAATTCCCAGTGACCCTTCTCCTTTTGTGGTGTTGGAGCTCAGACCCAACACACACACACACACACACACACACACACACACACACACACACACACACACACACTCATGTACACAAGTGTATATATACAAATACATGCAAACACACATGCATGCATAATCACATGCACAATAAAACCACACACATATACGAGCACAGGCACACACACATACATAAGCATATCTACAAACATGTACATACATACATGAAAACATACACACATAAAAACAAATATAAATACAATTATGTACCTAAATATATGCACACACATACCCAATATATGCATGTGCACACACACACATGCTCAAAATATACGCATGTGCAAGTGTGAACATGCACACAAATCATGCTTTTTAAAGTGTTAGCATATGCCAAATTATAAGAAAAGAATAGATTTAAACATACAATCAAGTTATTTTCTCAGTGTTCTAAGAACACTGCAAAGTTCATGGATAATTTGAATGCAAAAGAAACAATAGCATGGTAGTGCACACCTGTAATGCTGGTGCTTGTTTTGGAGGCAGGAAGACCAGGAGTTCAAGGTCATCCTGGGTTACATAAACCCCTTTTTCAAAACAACAACAACAACAACAAAAAAAACCCACCTCAAATAAATAGGATTCAATCATACACAAAAGGTGAGAGGGCAAGGAATTGAAAGCATTTCCATGAAGGGCTAAACCGCAGGAATGAATTCGGAATTAGCAGAAATGTGAGTAGTTCCAAATTAGTTGAAGCATGAAGTACAAGATGGGAAAGACACAGGCATTAGGCTTGTTGGGAGCTGTGAACCCCCCAGATCCTGAATTTCTGGTAAACAACTTGTAATGCTTGCAGCTGCTCTGAGCACGAGACCCACAGAAGTTCCTGATGGCAGGGGAGTGGTTTCTGGTGGGTTTGGCTGGGACGTGGCTATCAGTTAAGGTTCTCTATATAAGCGGCTCTGGTACACAATAAATTCTTGGGGCAGTTCTGTTTCCAGGATGACCTGCGTCTGTCTGTGAGTCTTTGTGTGTTTCAATCTCCAGCCCCTTGCCCAGTTCACGAACTGTATGGTAGTGCATAGAGCGCAGACGGGCGTGGTGCGCTACAGAGGCTGGACTGGCAGGCAGGGCTAGATCGTGAAAAGCCTCACTAACAATGTAAGAGAATTAAATCACTAACTATAAGGCAAATGGGCAAAACAATGTTTGTTTGTTTTCCAACACAGGGTTTCTCTGTGTAGTAGTCTGGCTGCCCGAAACTCGCTCTGTAGACCAGGCTGGCCTCAAATTCAGAGATCCAACTGCCTCTGCTTCCCGAGTGCTGGGATTAAAGGCGTGCACCACTACGCCAGCTAAAAGCAATGTCTTTAAAAGCAGGAAATAGCGCGGCCAGGCTTATTGTTAAATACAAAGGGGTTGCAGAGATGGCTTGGTGATAAGTGTACTTGCTGCTCTTGCAGAGGATCCAATTTCAGTTCCCCACACCCACAAGTAACTCACAGCTGCCTGTACTCTAACTCAAGGGGATTTGATGCTCTCTTCTGGTTTCTATGGATGTACGTGCATGCGCACACACACACACATGCACACTTTTTTTTTTTTAAAGAAGGCAAACAGCAGTGTGGAGAGCAGAGCGTATAAAACTGGCAGCAGTTGGGCCTTGAAAGCAGCAGTAGAAAGGAGGGTTCAGGGACTGAAGTGTTTGCATAGGAAATGGAAAGGTGGATGAGGAGGAAACAGGGGTTCTACCGAGCACAGTACGAAGGCTGGCAAGATGGCTCTGTGGTTAAAGCATTTATGCTGTAGGCAAAAGTGCTGGACCTGGGATTCCCTAGAACCCACATAAAGGATGGGTGGGGGTGGCAGCTCACCTGTAATTCCAGCCATGGAAGGCAGAGGCAAAGGATCGCCAGAATGAGGTGGCTAGCCAGACTGGTCATATTAACAAGGTTTGGAATTGACCAGGCACCCTCTTCAAAGACTAAGGTGGAAAAGTGATTGAGAAAGAGTCCTCACATCAATCTTAGGCCTTGACACACGTGCGCACACATGCACACCTCCCCTGCACACACACCACACATATACGAGCAAGGAGAAACAAACACATGAGATGCTAGACATTCACTGTACAGACCAGACTCTAGGAAGCTCATGTGAACCCGCTTCAACCATGTAATGGAATGAGTACTAGCTATCGCACTCAGAGTTAGAACATGTCTAAGATTAAAGGAGGGGAGATACTGCATTTAAAACAAACCAAAGGACCTTGTTGTAATGAGGGGCTTGGGCTGCGTTCCCGGCGCCGGGCCCCTTGTTCTGTCCCGCTCGGCTCCCAGTGCGTACTCGAAATAATTACACGGAAACTGTATTCATTTAAATACTGCCTGGCCCATTAGCTCTAGCCCCTTATTGGCTAACTCTCACATATTATTTTAGCCCATCTCCATTAATGTGTATCGCCACTTGAGTGGTGGTTTACCGGCATGAGTCTAACCCGTGTCCATCTTGTGCTGGAGCAGCATGGCGTCTGCTACACTGCCTTCTCTCTCACAGCATTCCATTCTATCTACTCCGCCCACCTAAGGGCTGTCCTACCAAAAGGCCAAGGCAGTTTTCTTTATTTAACCAATAAGGGCAATACACAAACAGAAGACCCTCCTACAGGACCTGTCTGAATGGTTGTTATTGTAGTCTCAAGTGTCAGGGGGTCCTAGGCAGCTTGTGAATTAGCACTGTTTTTGCTTTTCTAGTCTGCAACCAGGGTTACACTTAGAACAAGCATTCAGCAGTTTTAAGTGTGGCTCTAGGCAGGCAGCAGCTGTACCTGTGAGCACGTTAGAAATGCAGTCTCAGACCTCACACAGACTAGTTAGGGCAGGGCACAGTAGCAATATTCTCGAAAGCTCTCTGAACTGATTCTATTGTGTGGTCTATTATGAGAATTGTTGATTTCAACACTGAAATTGCTGATTTCATTCAGATTATTATTATTATTTTTGGGTTTTGAGGCAGGGTTTCTCTTTAGTTTTTGGCGCCTGTCCTGGAACTAGCTCTTGTAGACCAGGCTGGCCTCGAACTCACAGAGGTCCACCTGCCTCTGCTTCCCGAGTGCTGGGATTAAAGGCGTGCGCCACCACCGCCTGGCTCAGATTATTTTTTTAAGGTACCAGTATTCCTCCTAAATTATAGGAAACTGACTCAGTTTCATGAGACATTGAATCTCAGAACATTAAATATGACCTGAACTCTGGAAAATGTGTCTGCCACCTAACTGAAATGCTCTCACAAATAGCTGTTCATCATTACTATCATGCTGTTTCATTCACTACTCATAAACATACAACTATTGCCAAAACATCACTTGATTAAAGCAATCCACTCTGCTAAAACACAGATTAGCATGCAAATCTCCCAACTGTAGATTTTGTTGAACCAGGTTGTTTCTGCAATATCATGAATATTTTCCCAAAATTAAAAAGTTACAATTTAGTATTGTTAATTTAGGTTCAGTAGTTACTAAAATTAAACATAGTTTTTTGTGTGCATTTATTTAGTTGCATGTGTGCACATGCCTGTACATACATGTGCATCAAAGAACAGCCTGTGGAGTGTCAGCTCTCCCTCCATCATATGATTTCCAGGGAAAGTAGTTATTTACTCCATCATGTGTGTGTGTGTGCCCGAGTATGTGTATGTATGCATATACATACATATATGTGGTGTGTATGTGTGTGTATGTTTCTGCTGCTTAAAGAAGCCAGGAGGGGGCAGCACATATCCTGGAACTGGAGTTATGGAGTTTTAAACAATTATGGGAACCAAATCTGGGTCCTCTAGGGAGCAGCAAATTCTAACCACTGAACAATCTGCCCAGATCTGGGGAAATTTTAATGAATTAAACCTAGGGTCTCATGCATGCTGGGAAAAATTACTGTCAGAAACCTCTGAAATAAAATTAGGGCAATGACACTCACCTTTAATCCCAGGACTTGAGGTGGAGGCAGAAGGATCAGGAGTTTAAGGCCAGCGTCAGCTACATAGTGAATTGAAGGCCAGCTGACCTACATGAAATGCTATCTTATAAAAAGAAGAAAAAGAAACAAAAAAGCATTTCTTTTTTTCCGTAAGCTTTATTTTTATCACTCTTATCCACCACACATCGGGAAGCTATCAACAGTGCATCGCATGGTGAGTCAGTTCACAACAAAACTGAACAAGGCAATTGTGTTTACAAAGGAGTTTTCAGCAGAAGTCCGCAATGCAGCTTGCTGAAACACAGTGCTCACACTTTATAGGGAGGTGGAGATAAAGTCCTCTGCTATCAGCAAGAAAACAGACATCTGAAAGAGTGGTATGGAAATCAGAGATTTAGGGATTTGAAAAAAGAACATCTTGGTACTAAAACACATCTATCTACATTTATAGTCCCACTTAGTTCAAACAAACAACAACAAAAGCCCAACCATTCACAAGCAGTAAAACATCATGAAAAACAGAATCATAGCATCAAGAAATGCCAAGACCAACACGCTACTGGAACATCGGGTAGAATGTCAGAGACAATGCCTCACTGCGACAATGCCTTCCTGTCGCTGAGGTGAAGGTAGCCCAGCAGGAGCGAACACTCCTTAAAACTGGCTTTGGTTTAGGTGATCTTTCGCGTGTTTTTAACCAGACCTTCTATGCCCAAGACATGTTTGCAAGGGAAAGCAGTAGTAAGTTTTCATATTCAGAACCAATCACTCCAGTGCCGACATAGTCTCAAGTTCAGAAACCATGAAAAGGTATTGATAATAAAGGAATTCCTAGGAGTAACAAAAAAGATGGAAAAGATAGAGCCCTTTTTTGGGGGGGGGGGAAGCCTTCTACCCCAGATCTGAAACTACTGAGATTAAGGAATGTTAAAGTATTTTAAGATTTTTCAAAAAAAGAATGAAGAATGAAAAATAAATTCTGATGGAAAAGATGTGACAGTTTTGTATTCTGCTAATTAGACATGAAGATTAAGGTTTTTAACATAATAAACAGTACTTACACTTCTTTTCACAAGGTGCTGTAACTCTGCAGTTAGTGCATACTAATGCCAACCCCACCCCCTGTGCAAAAGGAAGACACAGATGGCTGACCCTCAGTTTCCTTCTGAGTCTCAATTTGCAAGAATAGTAATAAAGCACAAATGCCCAGGGCTGGAATTCAAATACTTTACAAAATTAGGACAAACTGAATATGGATATTTAATCTGGCCTCATAAACCCTGACAACAATCTGCTGGGGAACAAGGATGAGGAATGTGTCCGAAAGGCAATGTTTTAATGCTATAGGTAATAATCTAGATTTTTAGATCGTGAACTGCATGCGGAAGATTACTAACACCAGTAAGGGAGCCACTTTCTTCTTTTCTCTATCCATATTAATCATTCTCTTCCTTACTCTTAACTCCGACAGCCTTCGGGTGACCCACCTAATAAAATAACATAGTAAAGGTAATTCAACTAACTGAAGAGATTCTGAGAGGAGCTGACAGAGAAAAGGGAAGTGATTCCAACCGAGGATTTTATTTATTTTTATTTTATGTGCATTGCTGTTTTTGCCTGTAAGTATTCTGGGTGAGGGTGTTGGATTCCCTGGAACTGGAGTTAGACAGCTGTGAGCTACTGTGTGGATGCTGGGAATTGAACCCAGATCCTCTAGAAGAGCAGTCAGTGCTCTTAACCCCAGCCATCTCTCCAGCCTTCCAATAGAGGATCTTAAAGAATTACTAGAGGTACACTCACTTATAATAGTGGCTGCAGGTGGTAGTAGCCTGTCTACACAAGTTGCTCAGTAAGAAACAAGCAAAAAAGCAAACAATTCCAGTTTTCTTCTCAGAAAGTAACTTGCTTTCATTATACAGAGAAATAGAATAAAGCTGTCTTTTGCACAACAGAGATTAATGGCCACTCAGGCAAGTAAGAGCATGTCTTGTTGCCTCTTCATTAAAACACTAGGAACTCAGTGCACAAAACACACGCCATCTTCAAAAAAGCCACCAATTCCTCTTCACATTGTTGTGACAGCTACCTAGTTTAATACTCAGCCAATTGTTTAGTGAGGTTTCCAGGAACGTCAGCATTTAGAATGGTGTCAACAAACACAACTGCCATGGTTATGACTCTCTGAAAGGCACAAATACAGCAAATTTAAAGCAATCATTCCCATAAGCAGCACAAGAAACAGGGAAAGTGCTGAGCTATAGATAATCAATAGTTTATCAGGATAACAAAATTTGTGTAAACTTTTATGTTTGTCTTATATCCTGAAAAAAATCCCTTAATGACCATCTATAAAGTTTCCTACAAGAGTTGGGCATGATGGTGCACACTGTGATAAGCAGCACTTGGGAGGCTGAGACAGGAAGATCCTGAGCTGGAGGCCAGTCTAGGCTACACTGTGAAACCCTGTCTCCAAAAAGCTGTTTATCCTAAATGCTCCCTGGCATTTATGTATTTCTTTGACAGCTCATTTCTTCTATAAAGTCATAGCAAAAATAGTCTAAATTGTTTACCTTCTTAAATATCTAGTATCTGTCAGCTGCTGGTCATGGTATGAAGCATTATTCATCAGACAACTTTAGACATAGTGAACACCACCTTGGGGAGGACAAAACTCATGATCCATCCTGTGGTATCAGGTGAAGAAAGGAACAAAATTCATTACAAACGGGGGGGGGGGCACTCTAAAAACTAAAATATCCAAGCTTCCCCATGATTAAGAATCTAAAATCTAAACACACCCTGATGAGCTCCACATGACAGAGACTCAAAATCAGGGTGTTCTCTGAGGAAGTTAGGACACCAGGTGGAAAGACTACAGACCCCTACTCAAAAGAAAGGCGAAAGCTGAGCACCTCAAGAAACAGGATTTCTTTTGAGCTAGCAGTGACCAAGGACTGGTCTGTATGTGACCACAATTTACAAGAAGAGAGAGAGAGCTGGAACCCTAACAAATGGAACGAGATCCCAGAATTAGATGTGCTGGATAACTGGCCTTTCCACCACCATGCAATACTGAGATGCATCAAGTAGGAATAGATTTACACATACGTACTTTTTAAGTAAGCCAAGGAAATTCCGGACTCCCATGACTCAATCCAAGTTATTCCAAGAAAAAGCGACAATGCAGTCGCCATCTGGAGCTTTTGCCCAAATGAGGTTTAATATTCACCAGGAAACACAAGGCACTTGCTCATATGAGCCAGCTACACATCCAACAGATGGAAAGTCACGATGTGATCCTACCTGTACCCTAACCTGAAAAAAAAGCCAGCCCGTACCCTTTGAGTGAGAGTCTAGGTAGACCACACAGCTACAAGTGTCTCCCTGACTGAGTCCCTCACCCACTATGCTGTTCTAATTACCATTGGGTATGATGATGCTCATTTTCAAAAACTGCTGAAAAATACAATGCTATGTACAATAGGCCTAAGAAGTCAGAGTGAGTACTAAAAATGATGACGAACTGTCAGCCACCTGCTTTTGATCAACAAATTCAAAAGAGCCATGAAACAGCTTCTGATGAATAGTCTAACCTGCCTTTAAAGTTACTCCACAGCTGAAGCCCGTACTTGAGGGAAAGTCCAGTGTAATAAGACACCTGCAATTCTTCTGCACTTCTCTCTGTGAGGCAGCATGGTTGGTGGCAGGTTAACATATCTCAACACTCTTTAGCAGCTACAGATGAAAGAGAAGGCCGTGCTTCTCTCAATGAAAACAGAGGCAGATGAGTAAAACTATATTAGTCATATGATTCTAAAGGCAGTCGTAAACTTAGCTCAGGAGACAGCAGAAAGGGAGATTTCCCAAAGAGAGCTGCTGTGCCAATGGCCACAAAGGAAGGAGAGTATCCAGTGCTAATAAACCCCTACTGAGGTGCCAACACTACTATTCTCTTCTAAATATAGTATTAGAGTTTTTATCATGGCTACTAGCCACCTCCTCCAAATACTTCTAAAGAATGCAAACCCTGGGGGCAATCACTTCCTATGCCTTATTTGGGACAAAATGTGCCACAGCAGAGTACTACCATGGAAGAATAAGGAAGGAAGTGGGAAGGCAAGAGGGAAGGAAGCACAAATACTAAAACAGGGAAAGAAAAACTACCTGAGATAAAATTTGCCCCCAGAGAAAGGTGCTAATATGAATCCTTGCCTCTTTACCTTGTCTGGTAAAAGAATTCTAGGTTTTTAATAACTTCAAAGAATTAAGATTTCTGTGCATATATTTATTGTAAAAATTGCATCTTTTATAACATTTGTTCTATTTAAGAAAGTCCTCATGGTATCAGAGGAGGGAGACTATGCAGCTGTCCTCTTTGGTAAATGGGCTAAGAACTAGCAAACAATGGTTTAAATCATAGTAGGGTAGCTTTTGTTTTCAATTTTGTGGCTTCAATATAAAATATTTAATTCAATACATTTACTTGGGCCCACCATTTACTTCCTTAGTTCCCTCAAAATCAAATTAGCATCATTTACAATAAGTCTACAGGGTCAAACACAACACACATTTATGACTACATTTGCACTGATGAGGATCACAGAAGGCTGAGTGCAGAAATGTTAGCAGCATATACCCAACAGAGCTTGGAAGCCTATATGCAGTTTATTTGCAAGGATCTTTTTTATGAGACAGGGGAACATATGTCAACCATACTTGCTCTTCCAAAGAACTCACTTGTACCCTGTGACCACAGAAGCAGTCCCTGATGTAAATATTTATGCTCTAGGAAAGCGTAGGGCTTCACAGTACTGATTCCATGCTCTCTAATTCTGACTTGAAAACCACCTAATCAATCCTGAAAGAGCCTTCTAGTTAAGGAACATATAGGGGACCATGATGTAATCCCCTTAAAACAAATTTAACTTCATAAGAGGGAGCTCTGAATAATTTGATTTTACTAACAAATGTTGGACAGTGTATTTTTCAACAGGGTAAAATAACTCATCGCTTAAAATGCAAATTGTAATGGAGCTTTCAGGAGCTTATATGGCTGGGACAAGAGAAGACTATATAAGCAGGCTGCTGTCAGGGAAAGAAACATGCTCTTTCCTAAGGAAAAATAAATAAATAAAACTTTCATTCAGGTAAGGAGACAGGGAAAATTCCAAACTGGTGTATAGTCTGTGGGTTATTTTGTACTATCAGTGCTTTACTAAGGTTACAGCTTTCAAGGCAATCTACTACAGAATAAGAAGAATCCACGTTCACAATCCTCAAGCCACAGCCCATCTGTGCCCACAAACTCATGAGAACAGGTGCCCTCTAATCAAGGACACATTAGATTACTACAGAGCTTTTAGGAACTGAGTTTTGATTCCTTTCTACTTCCACCTCATAATACCCCAACCTTTCTTTACTCCCTTACAGTCAAAAGCCAGATGACTTGGGATACTGCCCTCCAGCTGCAGACAGAGGCAAAGGGAACAAGGGATGAAGGTGGCAGGGCAGCAGGGAATACACAGAGGAGGAAAGGATCCATGACTACTTTCTTTGCACTTTTCTCTTCACTGTACAACAAACTTTTTTCTGATCCACCTCAATTTCCCATTACAGCAGAAAAAAAAAATTACATCTGAAGAAATTTTACAATTATCACAAGAGGTTCAGTACAAAACAGATGAGTTAATCTTGGGTCTAAAGTAGACCAAAGAATGGGATAATTCACATGTACAAAACCTTTGTTCCAGTCACTCGGAAGAGTTTCAGTATAACCCTGGTCTAGAATCCAGTTTGTTCTGCACTTTTTGTCATTTACATTCTATCAGTCAGACCAACTTTCGAGAAACCTGTATGTCAAATCTCACAAGTGTGAAACAGGCAGGAAGAAATGGTTATAAACTGTATTAGCTCACAAGACTCACACTATAAAGTACACTGACTCCAATTTCTCTATTCTTTCACACCTGCACACCCACTCAAGCACACATACTAGACATAAAAATTGTGCAAGATCAAGCATCAGCTTTCTATTGTAAAAGCCTTAATAGTAATTTAAAAACGTTGATAGGCTCACTGCAGTTTCTTCAGAGGGACATTAAGTTCTACAGTACTCCCTTAGAAAAATTCACAACTCATTGTTAAGAATACGGTAGGTAACTGCTGCTTGACAATGACTTAACATTATTAGAGCATCCAGTGCCAGCTAGAGTAACAATGAGATACACCTGACAATACAAACAAATAATCTGTGATGTCACCAACCCAAACAAATTTGTTAATAATATTCACTATGACAAATTACTCATCATTGCTTCATCATCACATGAAATGACATCTTTTTAGGTTACATACTAAAGAGCAGCACCTGCCCTACTGCACAAGTTAAGGGTGCCCACATGGGTGCTCTAACCCCCTCAATGTATAGCTGAGAGGTCTTGTCCTACTCAGTGCCAATGTTTGCAATGCAGTCACTGTTTGGGCAATGGCTGCACATTAGTAGGATTAAATAAATGTACAAGGTACCCTTTAAAATGGGTAAAGGGGTGCTCCTGCATTCAGCTGTGAAATATAATAATCCAAGAAATGGAAGAGGAGAAACAGGAAATAGTCCTTAGGTTACTAATTAAAGCAAGGTTTGATACAGGTATCCCCTCTTGTAGGCACTCAGCGGGTAGAATGTAGCCACAACAAACTTTCCGTCAAACATCCTCCCAGTCAGCAATTTCTGAGCAGCTTTGGAATCACCAGCATTTGCGTACTCAACAAAGACCTGAAGGAGGTTAGAGAAGACAATATCATTTCACAGCAGTGATTTTAGATTTAGATCAGTACTTTAATGTATACGCAGTTACATGATATATAAAAGCATTAATTAAAAACCATGTGAGACACTGGTCCTCTAAGATCGTAACTGAGTTGGAAATTCATATTGCCTGGTATTTTACTGTACCTTTCTGGCATTTACACCAGTGTTTACCTGTGTATCATAGCTGCCTACAGTATTCAAGATAGTAATATCCCAGGTTTGTAGGTCAGCAACAACAGACTACAACATGCAGTCTAGGTGTTTTGTAGGCTCTATCATGCAAGCATAAGTGTGCTGTTTATCAGTTTGCACAACAAAATCACAGAAATACATTTCTCATACTATTTCCTATTATTAAATGACACGACTGTGTATCACTTGGGGACTTTGTTAAAATACAGATTTTGCTTCTATCAGTTGAAAATACAGCTTCAGTGTCTGTAATTTTTTTAGAAATTAATTCTGTGTGTGTGTGTAAGTCAGAGGATAACTCTCAGGAGTCAGTTCTCTCCTGCCACCTTATAGGATCCTGCAATTGAACTTAGGCCATCTAGCCTACCCACAAAAACCTCTACCCCAAGTCATCCTACCTGCCTTTGTCTGCTCCTTCACATTTCTTAACAAGCTCTGGTGGCAATGCTGATAATCTACTGAGCACACTTTATAGTAGGTTAAAACACTTCCTTAGAACTCAGCTCAATTCATCAAATTCTTAAGAGCTATCAAAGACAAGTTAGGTGAAAAAGCATACGAGGTTTAGTGAAACTCACACAAGTAAGGAGTAGTAGATGACAGAGCCAGGTAAGGATGTAGAGCCCAGAGAGAAACTAACACCACAATAAAGAAAACTACACTCGTAGAAGTACGTGATGGGAAATTATTTGAACAAAGCTACTAGCAACTATGCCTGTCAAAATATTTGTACAAACTACAGACTGAAACTATAATAAAGAAGTTCAAAACCAGTGATTTCCTTTCCTGGAGCATCTGAATCCTTCCCAAAAATAGAGATTGGAACAAGGAACCATGGACATTCTCTTTGCTGCCCTAAAGCAAAAGGGTGGGGAATGGGAATGATTTGGAACGACTTGTTCTCAGTTATCCCACACATCAGAAAATGAATTAGATTCAAGAACTGCCTCTCTGCTCACTCTGTCACTTACTCATTATGTCAAGAATTACCACCTGGCAATAGTGGCGCACACCTTTAATCCCAGTACTAGGAGGCGGAGGCAGGCGGATCTCTGTCAGTTCAAGGTCAGCTTGGTTTACAGAGTGAGTTTCAAGACAGGCTCCAAAGCTAAAGAGAAACCCTGTCTCGAAAAGAAAGGAAGGAAGGAAGGAAGGAAGGAAGGAAGGAAGGAAGGAAGGAAGGAAGGAAGGAGGGAAAAAAGGAAGGAAAGAAAGAATGAAAAGAAAGAAAGAAAGAAAGAAGGAAGGAAGGAAAAAAGAAAAGAAAGGAAGGAGGAAAGCAAGCAAGCAAACAAAAAAGAAATTCAGAGACTTTTGAAAGCAATGTGAAAATGGATCCTCACCTTCCAGTTAGTTTCAGACAGGGTCCCAAGTCACCCAAGCTGGCCTAAATGTATTTTATGCAGCAAGAAACCCTTCAGCTCATTTTTCTGCTTCTGCTTCTCAAATGCTGGGATGACAGGCATGTGGCACCATGCCTAACTCTTCTATACATGTTCTTCTGTGTTTTCCTCAAACTAATTCACCTACAAATTCAGGCACATTCCCAGTTTTCACCTCTCCCTGTGCAGGAACCCTTCTCTCATTTAAAAAAAAAAAAGTCAAATTCGCTTTCATGGAGTATAAAAGAAAAATTTCTAATAGAGTTCCATATGCATGCATGTATATATGCGTGTGTCTATCTGTCTCTGTGTGTGTGTGCACATGGGTGCAGGCACAGGCCAGGGGCTGAGGACAGGTGTCTTCCTCAAGCACTTTTCCACCTTTTTTTTTTTAATGACTTATTTCTCACTGTCTAGAATGGATGACCAAAAAACCCCAGGGATTCTCCTGTCTCTGGTTCCTCAGTGCTGAAATTGTAGGTACATGACAACACACTTGGCTTTTTACATTGATATTAGTAATATAAATGGGTCTTCATGCTTGGACAAGCCCTTCCCCCTCTGTACCATATCCTCAGCCCCTAATACTCAATTTTTTATGGAATATTCCTAGGTGACCTATGACTAGTCATTCCATCTCATGCAAGTATTCTGTTAAGCATGATGTATAATTTTTTTTTTTTTTGTATTTTTGAGACAGGGTTTCTCTGTAGCTTTGGTGCCTAGCTCTTGTAGACCAGGTTGGCCTCGAACTCACAAAGATCCTCCTGCCTCTGCCTCCCGAGTGCTGGGATTAAAGGAATGCACCACCACCGCCCGGCTGATGAATAAATTTATACCTAAAGAATTTGGACCTCTGATAAAATTTTCTAAGTTTATATATATTGGAAAGTGGAGAGGTGGTACTAATTTTGCTCCTTCAATATAACTATGTCTAAGGTATGCACTGCTCTTGAAGAAAAAGCAAAGATTAACCAATAATAAAACAAGCCATATATATCGATGTCTCACTGGTCAAATTGCTGGAGTTTGGATCCCAAGAACCCATGTAAAATGACAGGCAGCCATGCTGCTTTGTCTTAATTTCATCCTCAGAAGGCAGAGAGCCAGGGAATCTCTGGAATAAGCCAGTCCAACAAGACTAGCCATATTCGCAAGCTCTGCGTTTAACTGAGAGACCCTGCCACAATAAAGAGGAAAAAAAATGGGTAATGATTCCCAACATCAGCCTTAGGCCTCCAAATGTACACACACACATGCATGCATACGTACACACACACACACACGAAAATGAAAATAAAAAGTTAGATAAAATGATACTTGTCAGCTATTCAGATACCTCATCTCTAAAATACGTCATTAATTGAAATAAAAGCATTTCCAAATGGCCAATGAGCTATAAGATAATATCTACAATCAGCAGCATGGTGGCATGTGCCTGTGATTCTAGCACTCAGGATGCTGGAACAGGAGGATTTGGTAGAGTACATAATCAAGGGATGGCACACTCCAGATGAACATCTCCAGTGGGAGACGGTCGGGATGAGAAGGGCGACCACTGTGCAGAGGCAAGGGCTGCTGCTGCACAGCCTACGCTCTACAGGGCAGCTCCCTCAAAGTGATGTGCCTTGAATGTTAACAGCGAGCAGAATAGAAACCAGAAATGTACTAAAGTAATATTCTGTTTCTCCAAAAGTAAAAAGAACATAAACAAAGCATTTGCATGTTCTTATCCTTTTTTCCATGTGATTTATTAGAGAGAGACCTTCTAATAAAAACGATGTGATCATAGTTTTCACCCAGACAACTGACTGAGGACGTATGGACCATCACAGGCTGGTCAAACTGAGACACCGCTCAGGCACGAGTCTCCACCCAGCAATGCTGTTTTTCTTTAAATGATCACTAATCATTTTTGTTGCAGTCAGAACCCAATCCAACTGGTTTTTCCAAGTGTACTTAATATGAACAAAATTGAACCAATTAGCTCTCTAATTAAACCTAATCGAAATAAACACACAATCCAGCTGGTGTCACTGTCTACAATGGCTCAAAAGTACATTTTTTAAAAACAGAGTTTAAGTGACTACAAAAATTAAATGTACTGTAAAATTTCTAGATGGGTAAAAAGCTTAAGAAAGTAATTATAATCTATACCAAAGAAAAAAATTTCTGTACACCTTCCCACAGAATCCATCTAACACAAAATTTTAATAATCTCCAGATAATTCTGCAATTATAAAAAATGGCTTACTTGTCCTCTGCCAGGATTTTCCTTTGGAACAAGCAGAGAAACCACTGGTCCATATTTCTGGCACTCCTCTTTGACATCTTCTACAATATCTGGTGACAGAATCACATAATAGCAGCCAGTTACTACATGAGAATGCAGTGACACATAGCTAAGAGTGAAGCTATTTTCCTTACCTTAGGGAAAAAACACTTAAAAAATATAAATTCAGAGCATTAACAATTTAATAGTCTATATTTAATGTTTTAAAATTCCCAACTGTCATTCTGTTTTTCCTCTTAAAGTCAACCAGCACCATGAAGTTACTACTGTACCTGCCAGAGTGTTATCAGTGTACACAAGCAAATATAATTTTATGTAGTTTAAAGGAACAATTTCAACTTTAGTATGTCTTAAGTATATCTTTGTAGTTTTCTAGATTTTAAAAATTAGGTGTATTTATTTTAATTTTTTATTTAATTTAATTAGTTTAAGTGTTTTAACTGCATCTATACATGTGCAACATGTGACTGCAGAGCCCCCTGAGGACAAAGAGGGCACTGGATCCTCTGGAACTGGAGTTATAAGACCACTGTGAGCTGCCGTGTGATCCACCTCTCTGGACAGTTTTCCACATTATTAAATGAAATACTCTCATTTGGTTTTATGACTGTACTTTTGGACAGTTTACTATATTCAAGAAATTACCCAATGTCTCCCAACTGATGATGACTACTTAACTATTTCAAAACTTCTTGATATTGTAAACAATACTATTTACAATTCATTTCACTTCATTATTTCTCACAGCTGATATTCTAGAAATACCATTGCTAGGTCAAAGCTGACATAAACTTGCAATGTTGTTACAATTATCAGGCTGTCTTTCCTAAAGGTCTAACATAAACTCTTTTAAGCAGTATAATCAAAATTTTTTTTTCCTATTCCCTATAGTTTTTGCTGTTTCTGTGCCCAGCAACAAAGACAAAGCAATCTTGTTTGAATTGACGTAAACTCACTCTTTCTACCATAAATGTTTATTGGGTACCTACTATGCATTCTTCCAAGCGTGCTCCAATCCAATTCTTAATCACAGTCATCAAGCCTGTTAGGTATGTGCACACTGGCTACTGTTGCAATTTTAACTGTTTTCCAACAAGTAAGTTAAGATACAATCATGCCAAGCTGCTGCTCCCTGAACATGGCACACTGGTGTAGGAGGTTCTTCTGTCTATGTGTTGGTTTCATTGGTTGAAAAAGAAACTGCCTTGGCCTTTTGATAGGGCAGCACTTAGGAAGGCAGAGTAGACAGAACTGAATGCTGGGAAGAAGGAGATAGAGAGCTGCCATGGAGCTGCCAGATCAGACATGTTGAATCTTTCCTGGTAAGCCATGACCTCGTGGTGAATACAGATTATTAGAAATGGGTTGAATCAAGATGTGAGAGTTAGCCTATAAGAGGCTAGAACTAATTGGCCAGGCAGTGTTTAAATGAATACAGTTTCTATTATTTTGGGTGTAAGCTAGCCGGGACGACAAGCCGCCCGCTCCTTCTGTTACAGAAAGGGCCCACCGCCCCTTCGACAACAGCAGACTTTCTACTTGATGTTACTTCTTCCTACCACTCACCTTTCAGGTAACTAATCATTGAGCTCAGCTGTATCCACTGTAGTGAAAGCCCTCACTGATCACTCAAGCTAGACTGAGCACCCTTTTTCTGTTGTCATTTGTATGTGTTTCTCTTGCAGTAAAAACAAGAAATAATCCCATGTGTCTGAATGAAAAGGCTGTTAAAAGGCAAAGAGAGAGAGAGAAAACAGAAATGACAGCACAGAGGAGGGACAGAAAACATAGATCAGAGACAATCTTATGGGTAAATATTAATTTGGTAAAATAAAATGTCAGGGTCCAAATGACTTTATGAATATAAAAAGCACAAATATTTTAGACATCACAGAGTTCAATGGCCTGTTTAAATTTTGTGTTTAGACAAAAATCGAAGAATCTTATGGATAAAATTCAGATTATACAGACACTGGTCATACTGTGTGTGTAAGAAACACTACAGTATAATTTGGAAAGAACTAACCTTCATATTCATCTTCATTTTTAAGATAATCATCATCCAGCACATTGAGGAGTCTGAGCACTGGAGTTGGAAGCATCACCAGATCTTCAATATGAGGGGCTGTGAAGGTTCATGACAGTATGGTTAAATGTAACAAACTGAGGAACTGATCAAATAAGGAACCTGAGAATATATACAGATAATTGCCAAAAGACCAGGGAGGGGACATAATGACAGATACCACTTACCAAAAGGAATGCTAAAGAATGGGCTGCACAATGCCATCTCAGCAGGAATCCTTCTGCTTGGGTCATCATGAAGCATGCTGAAACATAACAATGTCATTATGATTACTGCTAGATCTTCTGAAAGTGAAACTATCAGAAAAACAAAACAAAGTCAGTGTTCATCTCAGCACCTCCTTTATTCTCATGGATTACTGAATCATTCCCCCGTGGAGAATAGAAAGGTCACCTGAGTAACAGTGCAATAAACCATGAGACATTTCTGACATAGTATCATGCTATGATTTAATGTTTCTGACTAAAAAATGAAACAGGAAAGTGATTCATATGCTATAGCACAGTGGGGCAGGGGCTAGACAAATGTTTATGATAGCACAATAAAAAAAACCAGGCAAACAAAAAGCAAAAACAAAAACCAGAAGATAGTAGTGGGGTAATTGAATCTTGCCAAATTCTCCTAATCTTAAAACAATTTTATGTAAAAATTTACAGGCAATAAGACCAGAAACAGACTGTTGATAGTAGTAATACTCACACAGTATAGGCATTCATTTATAAGAAAGTAGAGAACACAAGTATACAGATAATAAACAAAAGAAAATAAGGCAGGAGAACAAAACAACAAGCCAAACAGATTCACTGGGAAGTGCAGCCGATTTTAGAACAGCAGGGGAAACTACAAGGGACTACTGCACTTACACCAGGTAAATATAAACGAGTCTCTGGGAAATCCTAGGAGCTAGAGTAACCCAGAAACTAAGACTTCCTAAAATAAGCAACCAAGACACTGTCATGGAAAATCCCAGTGAGAAAAAAATATTGGGAAAAGAATTCAAATGATTAAAGACATTTTAATGGGGGGAAGACAGGAAGACAGACAAAGGGAAAGTAAGATTTATTAGAACAAAACCAAGGAAGAAGAGTCAGATTGCAGGACAGGGAAAAAAACACACCTTTTCCCCTCTTGTTTGTGGCTATGAGACAATGTTTCACATGTAGCTTAAGGCAGCCTCAAACTATAGCTCTCCTGCCTCCACCTCCCAAACACTGGGATTACAGACATGCATCATCATGCCCGGCTTTCCTTTAACATTACACAAGAGCAGCAGAAGAATGACACTTATGTAACTAGAAAGGCTATCTTAATTGCTCTGCTTTGTTTGAGACAAGGTCTCACTACGTAGCTCTGGCTGGCCTGGAACTCAAAGAGATCCTCCTGCTACTGTCCTGGAATGCTGGGATTAAAGGCGTGCATCACCTCATTTGGGTAAAATTCCTATCTCTAAGGGAGTTAACATCTACACTGGTAGGCAAATCAGTAACACTAATATAAATTTAAGAAGGAAAAAAACCACTTTAACTGGTAAAATCTGCAAAGCAAGTTATACTACATCTAACATACCTTTTGATAAGGTCTCTGAGGTGATAGGCTGGAATTGCGGCATTCACCACTGCTTTACTGGCAAATATATGATCAATAATAGCAGAACTGTTTGCCTAAAAGAGGGATAAAAGTCTTCCTTAGTTATTCAGCTCAGCTCGCGTTTACTGAGCAGCAGCCATGTGGCACTATTCCATGAGCAACATGCGATACTTCTTCCAAAAACTTATAATCTTAATGAAGGAGACTACATTATAGTGAATTTCTAGAGGCACTAATACAGTATCTGGCACTATGAACATCTTCAAAACTCAAGAAATCACACTGAGATGAAATTTTATGAATGACTGTAATAGGTGAGTCATAGTGCCTAATGATGAGTCTTTGTTAGTATTCAGGTGAAATAAACTGTCACTGAGAAAAAGGAGGCAGCATGACAATGCTGCCTTTGTTACATTATCTACATTCCATTTGTAGATGATAGCACTTGCTCCTTGAGCACTGTGATGGTTAATCTTCATTGTCAATTTAGAATCACTGAGAACACTGGTAAGGTATACTTCTTGGGTACACCTGATAGAGTATGTCCAGAGATTAACTGAAGGGAGAGGCCTACATAGCATGTAGGTGGCACTATCTCACGGGCTTGAGTACAGAATTAAGGGAAAAGGGAGACAGCCAACCAAGCACTAGAATGCCCCCTCTCGGCTTCCTAGC
Source organism: Ondatra zibethicus (assembly GCA_004026605.1). NCBI lineage: Eukaryota > Metazoa > Chordata > Mammalia > Rodentia > Cricetidae > Ondatra > Ondatra zibethicus. The sequence continues at coordinate 41,568 of PVIU01010049.1, forward strand.
CACCAAGATGCAAATTGCCCCGCACATTGCTACACTCTACCTGACAGCATGGACCAATACCTCTGAAACTGTGATCCAAAATAAATATTTCTGCTAGATATAAAAATGCAACTAACAATATGCAGCAAGTTCTATACTAACTCAAAATGCAGAACTGTGTAAATAACAAACAATCAGACATCCACAATAACTAGGATCTACTGGTTACTTACCATGGACCACACACTATGCTGAAAAACTACGCAATATTTCCTTTTAGTTTTAGTACTCTTATAAGTCATTATATCCATAGTCTTCTTACATTACAGGAAAGTAAAAGGTTTAATGAACCCAAATAACTTAGTAAGAGGTGAAAGTAATATATAGTTGAACTTCAGAATCTATGCTCACACAAGCTTGGCAATTTTGCCTCTGCAGAAGGCGATAAACAGATTATGACACTATACCTAAGAGACATATATTTGAGATTCCATTAGTATATGTCATGCCTCCAAATTTCACACAGATTTGAGTGTGACTTATTTCTGATGTGCTCTGGGCCAACTAGATATAGTTCAAAGGGTCTGAACACAGTCTAAGCTAATTTAAATGACTGACCCATATTCAGATAGACAATAAAGAACACTTAGCTTGTTAGCTATTTGGAAATATCATTAATAGAAAATAACATTGGTTTTATAGCCATACACAGCATTTTTTGGGCCAATATTAAATTTAAGGTAATCTCACTAGAGAGTTAGTGTATTCCTTCCAAGAATCACTAAACCAGAAATCAGTGACTAGGGTTTAGCACAAATGAAACTATATTATAATTGCCACCTACTATTTGTTAGATGCTTGTTTGTTTATGGTTTTTCAAGACAGCATTTATCTGTGTAGCCTTGACTGTCCTGGAACCTGCTCTGTAGACCAGGTTGGCCATGAACTCAAAAAACCGTTTGCCTCTGCCTCCTGGGTGCTAGGATTAAAGGCATTCACCACCACTGCCCGGCAGCTAGACATTTATTATTAAAACATTAAATTTCAAATACTTATTGCTTAAAACCAGATTCAACAATAATGTCAAAGTATTATATATACACTGAGAACATCATCAGAATAAAACATCACAATACATCTGGAAAACTAATTAGGATGAATTCCTAACTTAGAGACATACAAAAAGTTCATTTCAGCTGGGCAGTGGTGGCGCACGCCTTTAATCCCAGCACTCGGGAAACAGAGGCAGGTGGATCTCTGTGAGTTCGAGGCCAGCCTGGTCTACAAGAGCTAGTTCCAGGATAGGTTCCAAAAGCTACAGAGAAACCCTGTTTTGAAAAACCAAAAAAAGAAAGTTCATTTCAATGTCTGAGGTTTGGAATTTAAAACCATGCTTCCGCAGAAACAACAAAAGCAGTAATCACTATACCACAGTCACATAAGCTAACTAGACAGTGTAGAATGTGTAACAGCCTATGGAATAGTAATAAATACAAAGTACTATGGAGCTATGGAAAGCTTCTAATAAGAGAACCTAACACATGACCTGGAACCAGCTATATTATACAACTCTAGCAGCCAATAGGACTGTTCAGAAAAGTTAACAAGATTGTGCTATAAAGTACCTTTTAACTGTAAAGCATTATTAAAGATTATTATTTAAATTAATATCTACAATTCTGCTAGTAATACTTCTGAAGCTAAGATAACTAACTTGATCAACAAAGGAAATTTCTTTTTGGGGGTGGAGGGGTGTTCAAGAAAAGGTTTAGAGCCCTAACTGTCCTAGAAGTAGCTCTGTAGACCAGGCTAGCCTCTAACTCACAGAGATCCACCTGTCTCTGCTTCCCCAGTACTGGGACTAAAGGCGTGTGCCACCATGATCAAGTAACAGGGAATTTCTTTTGCCAGTTTGGGAAAATGCATTCTAACATTTCAGCAAATGCTTACTATACCCCAGGACCTTGATGAACAGCTGTGAGGCTGCAAGGTCAGTGTTTCTGAAGCTGTAGGGATAAGCAGAGGCACTGAAGTATACAGAGAACATGAAGGAGAGAAGCCAATCAGATTCTCTGACCAAAAAGAGAACATGAAGAAGAAGAGGCAATCAAATTCTCTGACCAAAAACAAAGAAAACATCATAAAGCAAATTCCTAACTGATGAAGACCCCAAAGCAAAACCCTTGTGCAGCTTACCTTCCATTCCTGAGATCTGACTGTATGTTTCAGTTTCATTCCTGAGAACATTTCCAGTAAGATGATTCCGAGGCTCCACAGGTCGACAGCTGAGGTGCACTCGGTGTCACTCTGCAGGCCAGCCTGGGCCAAGCAGTTCTGCAGCTCCGCTTCTGGAGCTCGGTACCCGTCTGTCTGAATATACTTCACATCCTACGAAGACGAAGACACGCTGCAGCCATAAGAAGGCTCTCACTGTCCATCCTTCTCTACCACATTCTTCAAAGGCACAGTAGTGACCGACAAAATGAACACCTTAAGCTTTAGTCCTTACCTAACACAATTCTTCAGCTCCTTTTAAGGGAGGTTAACACAGAAAAGCTGGACGCATTCCATACAGTTGCTCAAAAAGAAGTTTTTTAAGACAGTTTCTTACCTATTATGATAAAGACCCTCTGCAAAACCCTGATAAACCATAGAGAAATGGGGATTTGCCTGAACTGTCACATCTGCCATCAGTCATAGATAAGAGCCCCAACACCAAAGAAACAGGAACAGCAACCGACAACTCACCAAATGCTGACAGACCGAAAAGCTTTCTATGTGGGCTATGCATGCTTATTAATTTCTGAGCTTTCAGGAGACTTACTAACTCCTTCTACCTGACCCAAATTTATGTCCTTGTTTCACAAAGCATCACTGAAATTTAATTTTTCTCTCTTAGAAGCACCTTGGTACTTTGCAAGTGTCCCTTTAGTCTCTAAACTGCCACTGTTATTAAAAACATTTAGCTTGGATCATCAGAGTTTAAACCATAATGGAGAAGAAAAGAACCTTACCTGATTGCCTTCTTTGAAGCTAAGTCCGAAGTCAATGAGCTTAAAGCACTCATTCTCTGCACTCCACAGAATATTTCGTGGTTTGAGGTCTGCGTGGACATAGCCCTCGTGGTGAAGGAAAGCAAGGGCCTCCAGAACATCTCTGGCACAATGCTGTATCATCCACATGGAGCAACCCTGGTGACTGGAATATAAAAGCAATTCCGAAACACTGACATCCAGGAGTTCAAGCAACAGACAGCGTGATGGCACATTTGGAGGTAAGTGTATGGTAAAGACTCCATATAAAGTCACTACAAAAAGAAAAAAATTACAGTACTTTAAACATCAAATTCATAGTAACTCACTACCGAAGTAGTTAACTCTTCTATATAAAACCTAATTTTTATGTGCGCGCGCGCACACACACACACACACACACACATGCATGTGGCATGTGAGACTGCTGTGAGAGCTACTATTATAGTTAAAAAAAATGGAATTTCCCTCTAGGTAGACTTTATTTACCCCCTTAAGAGCTAATCCAGTTGGTGGGTCGATGACCATCTAAGGGCCTAGCCCTAGCCATGCTAAAGAGTTAAGAGGTATATTAGTCCTTTCATGAGATATTTATTTCCCCAGAATTCCTGCCCGTGGCTCAGTCTCTTGCAAAACAAACCCGCTTTTCTCAATCAGTTTCTTAAAGGGACCTCCAGGCCTTGTGGTTGTGTGACCACCCCATCTCCCTACCAAACACGGCTGGCCTCCAGACTGGCTCACCACTGGCAACATGGCTTCTTTTATTTTCATTTTCTCCTCCTCAGAGCAGCTGCTGAGATTTCAGCTTGCCTTCCCTGGGGTTTTTCTTTTAAACTCCCAATGAAATTGTCCTCGAGCATCTCCCCAGTGTCATTTGACCAATGAGGCAATATGCCCCCAAATCTCCAGCAACACTGGGAACCGAACTCAGGTTCTCTGCAAGAACAGCTGAGCTACTCTACCTCTTGCTCCCAGCAAAGGATAACTTTGATCAGCAAGACACTTACACTATTTTTCCAATGAGTAAGCTCTTTGGACAGTGGGGTTATTTAAATAAAATACTGTATCTGGCAGTAGTGGGTGAATATGCACTTAAGATGTCAAGAAAAAACTATTTAAAGTAAAAACCGTAATATTAAGTAACCCTTAAAAACAAATTGATTGGTTGATTCATATCTTAAATAGTAAATAAATAAATCAAGACATTGCAGATAACATTTTAATGTAATCACACAGGGAATCAACAAGTACGGAGGCTTGCAAAAATTTTCCCTGTCAAACGTGAAGGTTATGGTGATATTCCACTTAGCAAGCTTAACAAACACTAGTATCAGAAAATTCTTCTGCCAACAAAGAAGTATTATAAAAAGGTCTTTCTTCAACTTATACACGGATTCTGTATACCACGATGTATAACCAATACAAGCTTACATTCTGAATATGAGTCACGAAAGTCTTACTGGAGCAAATGCAGAGCTCCTAAATTTCACTCTTCCATAACTTCTAGGTAAAACTATATCCCCTCTCCCAAATCCACACTACATATGCAGCATTTGAGTTGCTAGTATGTCATTAGCCGTCACTGATGTCATTGGATGCCATAGCCCTAGAATATTTTCCATTTTCTAATGGAAGGAAAAGATGCAAAAATTTCCACTCAAGACATGACAACCTAGCAAAGGAATGCCTTTCGCTGCAGAAGGCATTTCTCTATGCTACTAAGTATAGGCTGAAAACCGAAGCAGACAGGACTTTACTAAGCACTGCTATGTGATAATCACCTCCACCATACCTCAGAGCGCTGCAAAGGAAAGGCGGATAGAAAAGGGACCAGCTTCGGGCGATAACCAGTGAGGCCCAATACTCTCCTCCCACCTAAAAGGACCAGGGGCCGGAGGGGCGAGGGCGGCGCTAAGGACAGGTATGCTGGGAGGGGGACCTGGGCAAGAGACGGGAGACGGCCACAATTACCGATGTTCCTGTGCCCCTGCAACTGCTCCAGCGCTGCCCTCTCTTTGCGGAAACCATACTCCGCGGCCGACGCCGCAGCCCCGGTGGTTCCCGGAGGCAGGAACTGCTTGAGGGCTCCGGGGGGCGAGCCCGGGTTGCCGCAGCAGCGCACCCGATACACCGAGGCCGACGAGCCGCTGCCCAGGCGGCTCTGTACCTGCCACAGCCGCCCGAAGGCCTCCAGGAAGCGCGGCGGCTCGGCGCCCCAGGCGCAGCCGGACCCCGCCATGGTGCGGGCTGGGGCGAGGACACGCGAGCCGACACGACGCTCCAGGCAGGCCCGCGGCTCCCGCCGTCACATCCCCGCCCGGACCCGCCGCTCCGCAGGGAGGGGCTCGCAGAGCCCGTAACAACTCCCGGGACCTCAGGCCGCCATGACACCGGAAGCGGGCGTGCGCTCAGGCCCAACTGCCGGAAGTGGCTGGAAAGCCAATCCTAGAGGCTGAGGGAGGCGGGCCTAGAAGGGGCGGGGCCTCCACGGGGGGGGAAAAGCTAATTTGTTTCGCAAAAAATGACTGTGAGATATTAAACTTAATTATTTGTCCTGGGAGTGTAGTACAGTAGTTGAGTGCTTGCCTAGCATACACAAGGAAGGCCGTGGGTCCAGTACCTAGCAACACATACATCAATTTTTTTGTTTTATTTATTTTATTTCTAAAGATTTATTACATTTATATTTATATGTTTGTGTGTTTATGCCACATGTGTGCGAGAAGTCAGAAGATGTCATCTCAGGTACTGGAGATACAGGTGTTTGTGAGATGCCTGGTTTGGGTGATGGGAACTGAACTCCTATTCTCGGGAAGAACAGTACATACTCTTAGTCACTGAACGGTCTGTATGGCTATCATTTTTTTTCCTCCGCGAGACATGGTTTCACTGTGTAACCCTGGCTGTCCTGGGTCTCACACTGTAAGCCAGGCTGGCCTCAAACTCACAAAGATCTGCCTGCCTTTGCCCTCCTGAGTCCTGGGACTAAAGACGTGCACCACCACACCCGGCCTGCTTGCTATTTTATTTTTTAATTGCCTGTTATTGCAAGCCCAGGACATGCTTGTTCATCTGCCTGAAATCCATCATCACTATCTCCCCTTTCTAATATAGCCCTGATTTTGTTTAGGACAGTGACATGCATAAAAGAAATACAAGTACTCCCTCAGAGCAGGCTTTGACCATGCCTACAGGTCTGGTCAATGAAACCTTCCCACATAAATGCCAAGGATTTGTTGGAAAGTTTTGCCTGTCTCACGTAGGCGTTGTGTTTTCTTCCCTGATGCTTCCTTTCTTTTGCTTAAAAAAAAATAAACATAAAGTTAAAGACAGATTAGTTATCTTGTGTCCATGCAGCAACTGAGAGAATGAAAGTCAGATACTAACATATTAATCGTATATAGACCTATTGTTACAAAGAAACCCAAAGTACAGTGTCTTAAACATGAGAATATCTAAAGTACAGTTCTGCCATTCCCCATGGGGCTTCTATCTTTGGGACCTATGTGTTTATTTTGCTTTTCAGCATTTCATGGTTTTGAGAATGGGGAAAGAGACCAGAGAAGCACAAACCTTATCCCATTAGCTAGTGCTTAGCTAGTCATATGACCTCAGCTAGCCAGCATACAGGCTGGAAAACCCAAACATAATTCGATTACTAATGGAAGAAGAGGAGAACAGATGTTTAGGAGCAAAAGCAAGTCTACCTCACTCATGCCCTAGCAGAAATACAGAAGGCTTCTGGGTCTTTGACAGTCTTGTAGAAATCCATTCTGCTTCCCATAGCCATCCTCCAGACATCTTGCTATGTATGTGTGTGTGCAGGGAGCTTGGGGGGGGGGTCTGTTGATTTAAGCCTCTTATTGTTTTAGCAATTTGACAGGTTTTTTTAAATGCAGGTAAATATGCATAGCAAAGCATTTAGCATATTAATCATTTTTAACTTTATAGGTGAGTAATATTAAGTATATTCACATTGTGCAAACATTACCAACAACCATCCACAGAACATGTTTTATTTTGTAGAACTTATTAAACAAGCCTCCAATCCTACTTTTCTCCAGCCCCTGAAAAGCCACCATTTTATTTTGATTCTCATCCATAGGCCTCCTTGTAGTCTATCTCTTAAATTGGCTCATACAAATCGCTATCCAGCATACCACTCGGACTAACACAGACAACCTCTTGATGACTGAATACTAGTCTACAAGTCAAGAATCACTAACTGGTATGTGGTGGCACACACCTTTAATCCCAGCACTCAGGAGACAGAGGCAGGCAAGATCTCTGTGAGTTCAAGGCCAGCCTGGTCTACAAAGCAAGTTCCAGGACAGCCAGGGCTGCTGTACAGAGAAACCCTGTCTCCAAAAAACAAACAAAATCACTAGCTGACCAAATGGCATGAGAGAAGAGGGAGGGGAACTTCACTTTAGCCTCTACCATGCTCCAATTTCAGCAGGAAGTAGTCAGAACTGAAATTGATACCTATAAATTCCCAGGCCCCATCTCTCACTACTCCCTCTTCTAGAAAGTCTTTCTTTTTATATATGCAAAACATAGGAATATCAGCTTACAGAAGCACCTCAGTAGAGGGATCAGCCGTGCCTTATATTTTCTATCTAGTATCCCCACACACCAAGCTGCTAAATTCTTAGCATGATGCAAACCCAAGATGGGGTGAGAAAATAGAACTAACTTCCTAAATTATGGATTTTATTCTTTGCTACTCAGAGAACCCCTTCCGTCGAAGTTTATAGACCCTTCCTTCTAAAGTCTATAATTGTAAGATAACTAATTCCTTTCTACTGTGTGTTGCTATTAGATTTCTTATCCCACTATCCACAACTGTAAGTGGCTGGCCTTACTAAAATATATTCTACCTCAAAGAAAAAACAAATGAAGAAACCCTCACTGGACCTGGTGGCACAGACTTGTGATCCAGTTTCTTGGAAGGATGATGTAGGAGAATCTCAAATTCAAGATAGGCCTGGACTATTAGAATAGGCTCCAGGCCAGGCTGTGAAATTTATCAAGACCCCATTTCATAATATATTTTTTAAAAAAACTTTTAAAAGTTCTTGAGATATACTGAAACTCAGATTGTAGAATATTTGTAGATTATAAGGGTACTCTAGATTAACTCTTCAGTACCCCCAACATCAAATATCTAAAACTGTAAGTAGTTTTGAAATAAAAAATTAAATGCATAGTAATTTGTCTTACTTAACAGTGTCTATTTCAGAATCAGCAGTTTTTCTGATTCTGTTTACTCCGTGAAGTCATTCAACATGGCCTGCTTTAAAATGTTGTCACTAGGTTTGGGCTGGAGAGATGGCTCAGCAGTTAAGAGGTGGCTGCTCACAGAGGTTCAATTCCTAGCAACCACATGATTTCCCAACTATTCTTTAATGGGATCTGATGCCCTCTTCTGGCATGCGGGTATACATACAGACAGATCACTAATAAACATAAATACATAAATAAATAAACATTTAAAAACTGTTGATGGGACTAGGGGGATGGGTCATTGGGTAACAGCACTTTCTGAACTAATACACGGATCTGAGATCAAATCTAGAGTACTGTAAAAAGGAGACATGAGAGGTATGCCTGTAACCTCAGTGCTAGGGACCCTAGGAGACAGAAAGGAGGACAGTTAGGGCTTGCTAGATGCCAACCTGACACCCTCCTTTGATTTCTGCACATACACCACATACCACAGAAAGGATATACAATTTTACTGAAAGTTTTAGTAGTAAGAGTTCTAAATTTAAAATTAAATTTAAATAAAAAAATCTAAAAGGTTTTTAAAATCAGAAACAAACAAACAAAGAAACTGGGAACAAAAGATGGCAGTGTTTGTTACAAATAGCTAGTGACTACCTGAACATTTCATGGTCTGGAAAGAAGCACTGAGGAATGTTCGAGTCTTTCTGATGAGACCAATCTCGCAGGTTAAAAGCATAGTGGTAAGCCGGGCAGTGGTGGTACATGCCTTTAATCCCAGAACTCAGGGGGCAGAGGCAGGCGGATGTCTGTGAGTTCAAGGCCAGCCTGGTCTACAGAGTAAGTTCCAGGACAGCCAGGGCTGCTGTACAGAGAAACCCTGTCTCAAACAACAACAACAACAAAGCATAGTGGTGGCGTTAAAATCAAGATGAACTTGGGAGCAACACTTCAGCTTCATCATCACTTGAAGGGACGAAAATCAAGTCTACCCCAATGCTTCATACACACTGGCTTGCAAAAGGGCCCAAGAGAGGGCTCAGAAATATAAGACAAAAAGGTTTTCCTAAGTTCTCCAGATTAGTTTCTTGTCACAATATAACCTACCCACTGGCTCTGGTCCTTACTGACTGAGCTCCTCTCAGGGGTGCCTGGCACATGCTCAGCATCTTCCTTTAAGATGGAATAGAAGAGATGGCCCATCATCACAGGTCCCAACAAGGGATACCTCCTCAACAAATCTCTGTAGGCATCTGAGGGTGGACTATCACCATCATAAATAATTCAAACTTCAGAAGTACTTAGTCCGTGACAAGAAGATGGTACTTCTTTCAGTCTCCATAACAACACAGTAGTTTTTTATAGTAGGAGAAATGGATACTGAGTCAGAAGTCATTTGCGTAAGGTCACATGCACCATGAAAAAGTCACAAACTTAGGGTTGAAAGCTGGGCAGTCCAACTCCAGAGCCAATGTTCTCTCCTGTGCTTTTGAATATAAATCATATTCTGTTATCTAAAAACCATGTTGTAATTCATCATTTACCAAGAAATGCTGTTACCTGTCAGTTCTGCTGAGTTCTGCTGAAGCTTACAGCTGATCTTAGATTAATATTTTAGCAAATAGAATGACCACTAAGTATATCAGAGATACTTTTTTCTTCAGACTATATTTGCTAATTTATGTGTTTTTCACTTTAAGAATCCACTAGCCCCCCCGCTCTCCAGCCTTCCATATACAACTAGGAGAGGCTAGTGGTTTTAGCTAAGGCTTTCTGGCTTCTTGGAGCAGTTCTGAAACTACTAAAGACGTTTTGCTGATTATTAATGGTTTTAGCAGAAGTTGGAGAAGAAAGCAGGGAGACTGAGAAGTCATTTACCTCATCACCATGTAGACAGATGGTTGAAAGGTTTGAAAGGAGAGGAATAAGGTCCTGCATATACTTTCTTCACTCTGCTTTGCCACATTTTAAAGGGGTGAAAATCACAGTTCTGCTCTTCTTCACTGGTGTGTGGCATGAGTGGAATACAAATCTTTTCTTCATTGCACATCAAATTAGTGCCCTTAACAAACTCAGTCCTTGCTTTCTGTATATACAGCTCTGACACAGCCATAAAGGGAAAAGATTGCCCACCTTCTCTCTGCACCCACCCCTTCCCCATGGAATAAACATATCAGAAGGTAGGATATTAAAGTATGCTCAGTGCTGCAGGCCATGGCAGGGCACGGCTCTAATTTACCCAGCACTGGGGTTTTCCTGATCACCTTTTCAGTGTTTTTTAACAGTTCCACCAGAAGGTGGAGACAAGAGCAGGGAGATTATGAAGTCTGCATTGCTCAAACAGTACCCTGGGGAAAGTGGCTTTTCCTAAGTCTAAGCAAAGAAAGCTGCCAAAGTGAACCACTTGCTGTGTTTTCTGAGCCCCTTTTCCATTGCTGCTTCCTCTCCTTACCTTGCTTTCTCCAAACCCTTCCTATGTTGCATCTGGTATTGTCTTAGTTAGGGTTGCTGTTGCTGTGATGAAACCAAGCAACTTGGGGAGTATGCTAGACAGTTTTATGTCAACTCCACACAAGGTAGTCATCTAAGAGGAGGGAACTCCAATTAAGAAAATGCCTCCATAAGACCAGGCTGAAGGCAAGCTTGCCGGACATTTTCCTAATTAGTGATTAATGAGGGAGGGCCCAGTCCATTGTGGGCAGTACCATCCCTGGGTTAGTACATCCCTGAGTTCTATCAGATGGCAGACTGAGCAAGTCACGTGGAGCAAGCTAGTAAGCAGCACTCCTCCATGGCTTCTGCATCAGCTCCTGCCTCCAGGTTCCTGACCTGCTTGAGTTCCAATCCTGATTTCCTTTGATGATGGCCTTTGATCATGGTGTTCCACCACAGCAAAAATAACTCTAAAAAAAGACAGGGAGGAAAGGGTTTATTTGGCTTACGCTTCCATATCACTGTTCATCATCAAAAGCAAAGAAGGCAGGAACTCAAGCAGGGCAGGAACCTGGAGGCAGGAGCTGATGTGGTAACTATGGAGGAGTACTGCTTACTGACTTGCTCCTCATGGCTTGCTCGAATTGTTTCTTATAGAAGTCAGAACTACTGACCCAAGCATGATCCCACCCAAAATGGGCCAGGCCCTCCCACATAAATCACTAATTAAGAAAGTGTCCATCAGCTTTGCCTACAGCCCAATCTTTTGGAGACATTTTCTCAACTGGGACTCCCTCCTCTGATGACTCTAGCTGTGCCAAGTTGCTATAAAACTAGGCAGTACAAGTAATGCCTTTAAAAAAGTACAATAAATATATAGGAATTTCCCTCTGTCTGTAAGAGATCATGTTTCTACATCAGAGGAAAGGAATTAAAGTTATTTTTTGGTTCTTTTTAAAGTCCTTTTAATCCTACATAAAACAATCAGGGTCCAAGATTGAGGATCAGAAAAAAGCAAACAAACAACTAGCCGAAGATCCCCCTGCTTCAGTGAGGACTGTGGTCTCAGGCTCTTGAAAAGTGCCTGTGTCATCCCTTTAGAAGTTACAGATGAAGCGGTGGCCGGTTGGCTCAGTTGGTTAGAGCATGGCGCTAATAGAAGTTACAGATGACTCTGCTTGGTCTGGGGAAAAGGACTATAGAAAACTAGACATGGAGCTATTTTTAAAAACAAGAATTGATCCCATAGGAAGCGAATACTAAATAACAATCCAACAGGCTGTGGGGGTAGCTAAATTGGTGAAGTGCTTGCAGGAGAAGCAAAGGAACTTGGATTCAACCTCCAGAGCCCACATGAAAAAGCCAGGTAGGGGTGGCACACACTTGCAATATTAGCCCTGGATGCTGAAGGCACGAGTATCCTTCAGGCTTGCTCACCAGCCAGCCTAAACTAATTGATGAGTCCCAGGCTATTGTGGTGTAGGAGGGTCTTCTGTTTGTATATTGCCCTCATTGGTTAAATAAAGAAAACTGCCTTGGCCTTTTGGTAGGACAGCCCTTAGGTGGGCGGAGTAGATAGAAGGGAATGCTGTAAGAGAGAAGGCAGTGGAACAGACGCCATGCTTCTCCAGCACAAGACGGACACTGGTTAGACTCATGTCAGTAAGCCACAACTCAAGTGACGATACACATTAATGGAGATGGGCTAAAATAATATGTGAGAGTTAGCCAATAAGGGGCTGGAGATAATGGGCCAGGCAGTATTTAAATGAATACAGTTTCCGTGTAATTATTTCGGGTACACACCGGGAGCCGGATGGCACAAGGGGCCCGGCGCCGGGAACGCAGCCCGAACCCCTCATTACTACACTATTGAGAGATTCTCTCTTGAAAAACAAGGTAGGTAGCTCCTGAGGGACAACATCAGAGGCTGACCTCTGGTGTCTGCACTCACGCATACACATGTGTACCACACAACCATCCATGCACCCGCACGCACACATGCATGTACATCCCACTCTGCCTTACCAAGGAAGTTTGCAGGCACACTATAGCAATAGTGCTGTACCTGAAGCTTCCCTTAAATTTAGGAGAGGATCTGAGACTGCTGTTTCCAAGGAGCACAGAGGATTTCTCTAGAAACTAAGATTCCCTGTGGACAATGCCATGTCACTGGTACCCAAGCATCCTGCTACATTGTCTGTTACATGTAGCTTTTACTTGTATAGGAAATCCTCCTTTGTAGCATGCTTTCTTGTCAGACTAGCATTGTATCCCCAGCCCATAAATAATGACATGGAGACTTTTTGCCTTGTTTTGTGCTTGCTTTCTTTCTTTCTTTCTTTCTTTCTTTCTTTCTTTCTTTCTTTCTTTCTTTCTTTCTTTCTTTCTTTCTTTCTTTCTTTCTTTCTTTCTGAGACAGGGTTTCTCTGTAGCTTTGAAGCCTGTCCTGGTACTAGTTCCTGTAGACCAATTTGGTCTCAAAATCACAGAGATCCTCCTGCCTCTGCAGGATCTTGCTGTTGTGCTTGCATGAGACAAACCCCTTCTTTGTTGCACTAGAATAGTACAACATCATCTTCTGAACTTTTGGCAGAGCCTATGAGGATAGCATGAAGAGTTTGAAATAAGGAAGAGAAGCTTCAGAGAAAGACAGCCTATCAGGAGACAGCCCGACCAGCGAGCTGTGGCAAGAGCAGACAGGAAACCATAGCTGATCCCTCAACACACAGGAGCTAGAAAAGCTCGTAATAAATGTCATCTGTTTAGTGTGACTTCATGAGTACGAGGAAACTGAAACTGGGTTTGCCTTTGTAACCTGTGGAGTCAAATGAGAGAGATATTGAGGGGTTGGAAGGATTGGCTGGTGTAGGCAGAAGTTTGCTGTACCGCAGTCTCTCTCAAACACACTGAGGCTTACATTAATTATAAATGCTTGGCTGTTGTGGGAATTCATTCAGTCAATAGCTTTTGGGGGTACTGGACTCAGGGGCGAGGTCTTCTGTTTGTGGATATGATCGCTTTTAAGAGAGAGGAGGGACTTGTTTTCTTTCTTTCTTTCTTTCTTTCTTTCTTTCTTTCTTTCTTTCTTTCTTTCTTTCTTTCTTTCTTTCTTATGTATACAGTGTTCTACCTGCATGCATGCCAGGTCACCAGATCTCATTATAGATGGTTGTGAACCACCATGTGGTGCTGGGAATTGAACTCAGGACCTCTAGAAAAGCAACCAGTACTCTTAACCTCTGAGCCATCTCTCCAGCCTTGTTCACTTTCTTAGGTGGTGGTCGGAGATCTGATCACAGCTCCCAGCACCCACAGAGCAGAGGACGGAGGCAGCTCTCTATCTTGTTGTTTGTGAGTGTTCCCCAATAAATATTTGATAGCCCCTTTATCTCGGGCTCTCTTACTCATACCTATACTTGGCCAATAGTTCAAGCTTATTACTAAGAATTACATGAATTATGTAAGTTCATTGTAGAAAAACAGACATAATCCAAAGGCCCAGAGAAGAGAGCAGACACCTTGCATTCTTACCATTCAGAAATTTTTAGTAGTAGTACTTAGATGATTTTTTTTTCTAGAGTACATATACATGCATGCAAGCACTCATGCATTCACATTCCTTTTTTACACTCTGCCATGTGGTGTACCTTTATTAGCACAGCACATTCATCTCCTACTCCCTCTGTGTCTGACTGGCAGCTCCAGCATCTACCCTTCTTCCTCCTCCCAGCATTCTTAGTCTGGCTCTCCTGCCTAACTTATCCTGTCCAGCTATTGGCTAATCAGCCTCTTTATTAAACCAATCACAGCAACAAATCTTCACAGTGTACTAAAGGATTATTCCACAGTAGGTTGGTCTATGTGGAGGGACAGGGGGGCACTTTCTATAACTGAAGTGAGATCAGAGATGGGAAAGAGATGCCTTGGCCTTTCACCATCTGCACTGAGGGGATCAGGTAAGTAAAGAAACAAGTGAGGCCGGGTGGTGGTGGCACACGCCTTTAATCCCAGCACTCGGGAGGCAGAGGCAGGCGGATCTCTGTGAGTTCGAGACCAGCCTGGTCTACAAGAGCTAGTTCCAGGACAGGCTCCAAAGCCACAGAGAAACCCTGTCTCGAAAAACCAAAAAAAAAAAAAAAAAGAAACAAAGAAACAAAGAAAGAAGCAAGTGAGATAGGTCTTCATGGTGACCTTCAACTTTCAGATTATGTGGTCTGTGCAGAGTGTCTACATATTAGAGAAGAAAGCATTTATGTAAGTTCATTGTAGAAAAACAGACATAATCCAAAGGCCCAGAGAAGAGAGCAGACACCTTGCATTCTTACCATTCAGAAATTTTTAGTAGTAGTACTTAGATGATTTTTTTTCTAGAGTACATATACATACATGCAAGCACTCATGCATTCACATATATATGCACATAGAAGGAACAATATGGATTGCTGGTCTTCAGCTCTAAATATGCCATAGACATTCTTATATATTCATTAAAGCAGATATTCCTAAACCCTATAATTGCATAGTAGTATTAATTGATTGGTAGCATGTAGGTATTTCCTTCAAATAACACATTTATTCCTAAAGGGAAGTTACTGAAGACTCAGTAAGTAAATAAATCTCATAAGTCTATGAAACAGGATCCACAAGCCTCCTCCCCAAAGCTGAGAGACAATAAATTTGTGATTTGAAACCCTGGTTCCTGGTCCTCTGTGCTGGAGCTACAGGAAGATAATACAAGGAGGAAATAAGAAGAAATACGATTTCCAGTCATGTCAGTCAAACAGAGGGGCCACCTTAAAGAAGAGCTATCCATTCTCCAAGACCCTGAAGGAGCCTTCCTAACGCAAGGAGGGGAAGGGAAAGGTGTTCCAGAAGTCAACAACATGATCTGGACCCTTTAATAGGACTACAGCACGGAGCTTCCGGGGGTAGAACCGGGGCAGGGTCTGGCGATCTTTCCATAGTCTTGTGCTTTGGCTTTGCTTTTTTTGGATATAATGGGGCAAGAAATATAAAACCAAGAAATTAGGTGAGAAGTGGGATTAATGTTCTTTTCTGTATAGACACTGGAAAAAGAGACACCAACTCCTTTAGCCTCTTGTCAGCTTAAATTTACTATGAGAAATTAGATTTCCTGTAACCCAGAAGGGAATTTTCTACAAGAGTTTCTCTACGGGAGCTTTCTACCCCCTTTGGCAGGAGGTCAGAGGACTGTCAACAAAGAAGGGATAGGAACACAGATTCACATTGCCATCCTCAGCAGGCTAAGGAGCATCCCCTATGCTTTTAGGGATCCCAGCTCAGGCCAAACCTGGATTCCTGGCTTCAGGGATGGAAGAAATTTCTCAAACTAGCTGGTATTGTAAAGCAGAGTTGAAAATTTTATTAACTATATATCTAATAAATTTATATAATCTTTTTAAAAAGATTTATTTATTTATTATGTACACAGTGTTCAGCCTCCATGTATGCCTGCAGGCCAGAAGAGGGTACCAGATCTCATTACAGATGGTTGTGAGCCACCATGTGGGTTGCTGGGAGTTGAACTCAGGACCTCCAGAAGAGCAGTCAGTGCTCTTAACCTCTGAGCCATCTCTCCAGCCCAATCTTTTTGTTTTTTTTGAGATAGAGTTTCTCTGTATAACAGCCCTAGCTGTCCCAGAACGAGCTCTGCAGTTCAGACTGGCCTTGAACTCACAAAGATCTGTCTGCCTTTGCCTCCTGAATGCTTGGATTAAAGGCATGTGCCACCACCAACTGTCTTAATTTATATAAATTTAACATATATATTTGGTTTTTCAAGATACAGTTAAGCATGAGGGTTAGGAGAAAAAAAGAAAAAGAGGGGATCTGAAGAAAGTAAGACACACCCACACCCAAAAGTATGAATGTGGGCGTCTCGAAGAAGTCAAGGAAAGTAAGATGAACCTAAATGTGGGTATGTGCTTCTCCAAGAGAAAATAAACAATTCGTTGCCCTACGTTAGCCACGGGTACCATTTAGTGGCTTGGAGGCAGTGGTTCTCAACTTGTGGGTTGTGACCCCTGGGTCACATATCAGATATTTACATTACAATTTTTAACAATAGTAAAACAACAGTTATGAAGTAGCAATGAAATAATGTTATGGTTGGGGGGTCAGCATAACATAAGGAGCTGTAGAAAAGGGTCACAGCATTAGGAAGGTTGAGAACCACTGCAAGATTACATCTCAAAATGTTGCTGAGAAACCTTCTGTCCCCACCCTCTTGATAAGAGTTATGTGAGGTGGTTCCAGAGGCCTTACATGGAAGTATAATATGATGAAATGAATCCAGGAGCCACTAGGTTGTACAAGGAGTTTCGTATGTTTGTACTTCCCTATAAATGGGGATTCTAGTGCGATTCCTAGAAAATAACATGTTTATGGCTGGGATGGGGAAGACCTTGAGCAATTGTTACCGTGCCAGACTGTCTCTTTTCTGCTGGTGAGATGCATCAGCCAGTTTCCCAAGTGAGGGAATCTTTTTCTTTCTCATGTCTCTCCAAATATTCTCTGCCCTTCCATCCTGCCTCTGATCCTCACAGTGGAGCCATCAGAAACACTGGCCATCCACAAATATTTGTGCTTATGCTATAACTGAAGGTAGCCAATAACTATAAGCTCTGAAGGTTCCAGCTCCCATGAAAGCCCAGAAAACATATTTAAAAGTAGCAGAGCCAGGAGTGGTACATGCTGGTAGTCTCAGCATGTGGAAAGTGGAGGCAGGAGGATTAGAAGTTCAAAGTCATCTTTGGCAATAGTGTGAGTTTGAAGCAAGCAGGCACTGCAGGAGATCCTGTCTCAAAACAGCAACAGTAAACAACATATCAGAGAAGATAAGATCTGATATGAGGTTTAGGAAGTGGAGACACGTGTGGTTTCCTCATGCTGACCATGTGGCCCCTTCCTTGATGTTCTTTAGCATCTGAGTACTAACCAGACCCAGCCATGTTTATTTAGCTTTTGAGATGGGATGAGACGAGACTGGGCGCACACTGGGTGCCATGGCCATACGTCCCTCTTATTTCTCCTTCTGCTTAACCTTGACATTTGCTTCTGCATCCTCTTTTGGTTCTGTTTCTTCCCTCTGTCAGGTACCAAGTCTGATAAGCTCAATAATGGTCCTCTATGCTCTTCTACTAGGAAGGGAACCACAAGACAGGGAGAGCCAAGAGGTGTGGAGGAAGTAGGTATGGCAAAAACACATGACATGGCAGCAGAAAGGAAGCTACAGGGGCAGGGTGCAAAGGGGAGCAGGTAAATGGGAGAAAATCAAAACCAATCTTTGTTTGACAGTTCCAAGAGTAAACCTAATACTTTGTATAGTAATCTTAAAACTAGTTTTTAATCTAAAACTAAGAGAAAAATAAGAAAGAGATGCTTTTCAGGTGGAATTGAGGTTTCTAATCAGCCTGTTTAAAATAAGGGGATTATTCCAAATTATTTCAGGTATATCCAGGGTGAAAACAGGGATGTTCTAGGAGAAAGACAACTTGGTGGTCATGGATATTCAGTTAAGGGGAAGGCAGAGCAAGCATTTGAGTGGGGGTCAAAGGGTCAAAGAAGCTAATCACTGTTATTTTCTCTGAGGATAGAAGAAGGTGATGAGCCAGGAAATGTTGGAAGTGTCAGGTGGTGTGGGAGGTCCTTCTGTTTATATGTTGCTTTTATTGGCTAATGAATAAAGAAACTGGCTTGGCCTGATAGGGAAGAACTTAGGCAGGTGGGGAAAACTAAACTGAATGCTGACAGAAAGGAGGCAGAATCAGGGAGAAGCCATGGAGCCCCCGCTGGAGACAGATGCTGGGAACTTTACCCGGTAAACCACAGCCACGTGGCGATACACAGATTACTAGAAATGGGTTAAATTCAGATGTAAGAGTTAGCCAATAAGAAGCTAGAGCTAATGGGCCAAGCAGTGATTTAAATAATATAGTTTCTGTGTGATTATTTTGGGGCTGAGCAGCCAGGAACCAATAAGCAGACTCATTCAACAAACAGGAAATTGATAGTGGTTGTGACCGATGGCTAGCAATAAAAACACAACCATTAGAGAATTCCAACTGCAACTGCATGAAATGTGAGTCCACCAATGACCCCAGTGCACAGAAGACGGATTTTATTTTTTCATAGAACCTCAAAAAGGGAACAGTTCTCTGTGAATATCATGATATTGTATATTTTCTGATTTTTTTATTACTTTATAAATAATAGGAATTAAAATTTCCACTTCCTTCCCTCCTCCCACTTCCCTT
This sequence comes from Ondatra zibethicus, assembly GCA_004026605.1. Lineage (NCBI taxonomy): Eukaryota > Metazoa > Chordata > Mammalia > Rodentia > Cricetidae > Ondatra > Ondatra zibethicus. The sequence goes on from PVIU01010049.1 coordinate 60,517, forward strand.
CTGCTCCCCCCTCCCTCTCCCCCTCCAGTTCTAAGAGAGGGCAGGGTACACTGCCCTGTGGGAAATCCAAGGCCCTCCCCACTCCATCCAGGCTTAGGAAGGTATACATCTAAATAAACTAGGATCCCAAAAAGCCAGTACATGCAGTAGAGACAAATCCCAGGCTTCTTAGTCTGCACCAATTGTCAGCCACACTCAGAGTGTTCAGTTTGATCCCATGTTTGTTCAATCCCAGTCCAGCTGGCTTTGGTGAGCTCCCATTAGTTCAGGCACACTGTCTCAGTGGGTGGAGCAACCCCTCATGGTCCTGATTCCTTGGTCATATTCTCCCTTCTTCTGCTCTTCAACTGGACCTTGGGAGCTCAGTCCAGTACTCTGTCTCTATCTCTATCTGTCACCGGACAAAGGTTCTATGGTGATATTCAAGATAGTCATCAGGCTGACTACAGGACAAGGCCAGTTCAGGCACCCTCTCCTCCATTGCCCAGGGTCCTAGCTGGGGACATTCCTGTGGACATCTGGGACCCCCTCTAGAGTCAAGCCTCTTGCCAACCCCACAATGCCTCTCTTAATTAAGATAACTTCTTCCCTGCTCCCATATCTGTCCTTCCTCCATCTGAACCATCCCACTCCCCCAAGCTCTCCCCAACACTCCCCTTCTCCCTTTTCTTTCCCCCTCTCCCCTCCCCACACCCTACCCCCACCGCCATGCTCCCAATTTTTGCCTGGTGATCTTGTCTGCTTCCAATTTCCAGGAAGATCTATATATGTTTTTCTTTGGGTTCACCTTATTACTTAGGTTCTCTAGGATCATGAACTATAGGCTCAATGTCCTTTGTTTATGGCTAGAATCCATTAATGAGTGAGTACATACCATATTCATATTTTTGGGTCTGGGTTATCTCACTCAGGATAGTGTTTTCTACTTCCATCCATTTGCATGCGAAATTCAAGATGTCATTGTTTTTTTTTTTACCACTGAGTAGCACTCTAATGTGTAGATGTGCCACACTTTCTTTATCTATTCTTCCATTGAGGGGCATCTAGGTTGTTTCCAGGTTCTGGCTATTACAAATAATACTGCTATGAACATAGTTAAACAAATGCTTTTGTAGTATGACTGAGCATCTCTTGGGTATATTCCCAAGAGTGGTATTGCTGGATCCTGAGGTAGGTTGATTCCCAGTTTTCTGAGAAACCGCCACACTGATTTCCAAAGTGGTTGTACAAGTTTGCATTCCCACCAGCAATGGATGAGTGTTCCCCTTACTCCACATCCTCTCCAGCATAAGTTATCATTGGTGTTTTTGATTTTAGCCATTCTGACAGGTGTAAGATGGTATCTCAAAGTTGTTTTGATTTGCATTTCCCTGATAGCTAAGGAAGGTGAACATGTCCTTAAGTATCTTTTGGCCATTTGAAATTCTTTGTAGTAAAGAGGAGCGGGCTGCATCCTGCCGCCTGGCTAGCTTAGCCCTGAAATAACCACACAGAAATTGTATTAATTAAATTACTGCCTGGCCCATTAGCTCTAGTCTCTTATTGGCTAACTTTTACATCTTAATTCAACCCATTTCTATTAATCTGTGTTTACCACGAGGTCATGGCTTACTGGGAAAGATTCAGCATGTATGACTCTGGCGACTCCATAGCAGCTCTCTCTCACTCCCTTCTTCCTCCCAGAATTCTCTTCTGTCTACTCTACCTACCTGATTTCTGCCCTATCAAAAGGCCAAGGCAGTTTCTTTATTCACCAATGAAAGCAACACAAATACAGAAGAATCTCCTATACCATTTCTTCTGTTGAGAATTCTCTCTTCAGTTCAGTACCCCATTTTTTAAATTGGGTTATTTAGAATTTTAATGTCTAGTTTCTTGAGTTCTTTATATATTTTGGAGATCAGACCTTTGTCTGATGTGGGGTTGGTGAAGATCTCCCATTCAGTGGGTTGCCTTTTTGTCTTAATGACTGTGTCCTTTGCTTTACAGAAACTTCTCAGATTCAGGAGGTCCCATTTATTCATTGTTGCTCTTATTGTCTGTGCTACTGGAGTTATATGTAGGAAGTGGTCTCCTGTGCCCATGTATTGCTGGTTACTTCCCACTTTCTCTTCTATCAGGTTCAGAGTGGTTGGATTTATATTAAGGTCTTTAACCCATTTGGACTTGAGTTTTGTGCATGGTGATAGATATGTATCTATTTTCATTCTTCTACAGGTTGACATCCAGTTATGCCAGCACCATTTGTTAAAGATGCTTTCATTCTTCCATTGTATAATTTTAGCTTCTTTGTGAAAAATCAGGTGTTTATAGGTTTGTGAATTAATATCCAGGTCTTCAATTCTATTCCTTTGGTCAGTGTCTCTGTTTTTATGCCAATATCAAGCTGTTTTCATTACTGTGACTCTGTAATAGAGTTTGAAGTCAGGGAAGGTAATGCCTCCGGAAGTTCCTTTATTGTATAGGATTGTTTTGGCTATCCTGGGTTTTTTGTTTTTCCATATAAAGTTGATTATTGTTCTTTCAATGTCTGTGAAGAATTTTGTTGGGATTTTGATGGGGATTGCATTGAATCTACACATTGCCTTTGGTAGAATTGCCATTTTTACTATGTTGATCCTACCAATCCAAGAGCATGGGAGATCCTTCCATTTTCTGATATTCTCTTTAATTTCTCTCTTCAAAGGCTTAAAGTTCTTGTCAAATAGATCTTTCACTTCCTTGGTTAGTGTTACCCCAAGATACTTTATGTTATTTGTAGCTATCATGAAAGGTGATGTTTCTCTGATTTCCCTCTCTGCTTCTTTATCCTTTGTGTATAAAAGGGATACTGATTTTTTTGAGTTGATCTTGTATCCTGCCACATCACTGAAGGTATTTATCAGCTGTAGGAGTTCTCTGGTAGAGTTTTTGGGGTCACTTATGTACACTATCATATCATCTGCAAATAATGAAAGTTTGACTTCTTCCTTTCCAATTCGAATCCCCTTGATCTCCTTATGTTGTCTTATTGCTAGAACTTCAAGAACTATGTTGAAGAGATATGGAGAGAGTGGATAGCCTTGTCTTGTTCCTGATTTCAGTGGAATCGCTTTGAGTTTCTCTCCATTTAATTTCATGTTAGCTGTCAACTTGCTGTATGTTGCTTTTATTATATTTAGATATGATCCTGTATCCCCAATCTCTCTAGGACCTTTATCATAAAGGGGTGTTGAATTTTGTCAAATGCTTTTTCATCATCTAATGAAATGATCATATGTTTTTTTTCTTTTAGTTCATTTATATGATGGATTACATTGATAGATTTTCATATGTCAAACCAGCCCTGCATCTCTGGGATGAAGCCTACTTGATCATAATGGGTGATTTTTTTTATGTGTTCTTGGATTCGGTTTGCCAGTATTTTATTGAGAATTTTTGCATCAATGTTCATGAATGAGATTGGTCTGTAGTTCTCTTTCTCGCTTGAGTCTTTGTGTAGTTTTGGCATCAGGGTAACTGTGTAACATGAGGGCCTGCTTGTTGGGGTTTCTGTCCTTCCCGGTTCCCACAGTCTTTAGGTCCCAAAGAATCACACAGAAGGTCTACATAAGTTATAAAACTGATTGGCCCATTAGCTCAGGCTTTGTATTAGCTCTTATAACTTATATTAGCCCATTATTCTAGTATATGTTAGCCATATAGCTCAGTACCATTTTTGGTGGGACAGGTCACATCCTGCTTCTTCGGTGTCTGGACAGGACTGCAGAAAGAGCTTCCTTCTTCCCAGAATACTCCTGTTCTCATTGACCCGCCTCTATTTCCTGTCTGGTTGTCCCATCTACACTTCCTGCCTGGCTACTGTCCAATCAACATTTATTTTAAACATAATTGACAGAATACAGAATTGTCCCCCACTATAACTGTAGATTCATAAAAAGAGTTTGGCAATGACTCTTCTGTTTCTATTATGTGAAACACATTAAGGAGTATAGGTATTAGCTCTTCTTGGAAGCTCTGGTAGAATTCTGCACTAAAACCATTTGGTCCTGGGCTTTTTTTGGTTGGAAGGTTTTTGATGACAGCTTCTATTTCCTCATGACTTATAGGTCTATTTAAATTGTTCACCTGGTCTTGATTTAATTTTAGTATGTGGTATTTATCTAAAACTTGTCCATTTCTTTTACATTTTCCAATTTTGTGGAGTACAGGCTTTTGTAGTAAGACTTACTGATTTTCTGAAGTTCCTCAGTGTCTGTTGTTATGTCCCCCTTTTCATTTCTGATCTTGTTAATTTGAGTGTTCTCTCTCTGCCTTTTGATTAGTTTGGATAGGGGTTTGTCAATCTTGTTGATTTTCTCAAAGAACCAGCTCTTTGTTTCTTTGATTCTTTGGATTGTTTTCTGTGTCTCTATTTTGTTGATTTCAGCCCTCAGTTTAATTATTTCCAGTCTTCTACTCCTGTTGGGTGAGTCTGCTTCATTTTTTTCTAGAGCTTTCAGCTGTGCTGTTAAGTCTCTAATGTGAGCTTTCTCTTTTTTTTTTAATATGGGCACTTAGTGCTATGAATTTTCCTCTTAGCACTGCTTTCATAGTGTCCCATAGGTTTGGGTATGTTGAGTCTTCATTTTCGTTGAATTCAAGGAAGGCTTTAATTTCTTTCTTTATTTCTTCCTTGACCCCGGGGTGGTTCAGTAGTTGACTGTTCAGTTTCCATGAGTTTGTAGGCTTTCTGGGGGTGGAATTGTTGTTATATTCTAACTTTACTCCATGGTGATCCGATAAGACACAGGTGGTTATTCCAATTTGTTTGTATCTGTGAATGTTTGCTTTGTTACTGAGTATGTGATCAGTTTTCAAGAAGGTTCCATGAGGTGCTGAGAAGAAGGTATATTCTTTCCTGTTTGGGTAGAATGTTCTATAGAAGTCTGTTAAGTCCATTTGATTCATTACATCTGTTAGTTCTCTTACTTCTCTGTTAAGTTTCTGTCTGGTTGACCTGTCCATTGGTGAGAGAGGAGTGTTGAAATCACCTACTATTAGTGTGTGGGGTTTGATGTGTGCTTTGAGTTCTAGTAATGTTTCTTTTACATATGTGGGTGCTTTTATATTAGGGGCATAGATATTCAGGATTGAGACTTCATCTTGATGAATTGTTCCTGTTATGAGTATAAAGTGTCCTTCTCCATCTCTTCTGACTGATTTTAGTTTGACATCAATTTTGTTAGATATTAGGATAGCCACACCCACTTGTTTCTTAGGTCTGTTTGCTTGGAAAACCTTTTCCCAACCCTTTACTCTGAGGTAGTGTCTGTCTTTGAGGTTGAGGTATATTTCTTGTAAACAGCAGAATGTTGGATCCATTCTCTCTCTCTCTCTCTCTCTCTCTCTCTCTCTCTCTCTCTCTCTCTTTTGGTTTTTCGAGACAGAGTTTTTCTTGGTCTGCCCTCTCTTAGGTCCCCTCAGCACTGGAGCTGGCTCTCAGATCCCCTCTGCCCTGAAGCAGGCTGAGTTGGGAGGTCCAAGGACCTTGCAGATGAAAAGGAGTGCTTGGGGGCAGGCTAGAATGTGCTAAAGAAAGCCAGCCAGCAGCTGGGAAACACCCCGCTGGATGGCCAGAAAAGCTTAGGGAGTTGGAGGAGGCCTGTATTCAGTTCCCATGGATTGTCCGGCCGCGTGGCTACTCACTTACCCGTCTTATCACAATATTTAAAAGAATTATATTATTTTTAATTATGTGTATGCATGGGAGCAGTACATACACATGACTACATGTGCATGCCCATGAATGCATGTACACGAGGAAGCCAGAGAGGTGTTGTATCCCAAGGAGCTGCAGTTATAGGCATTTGTGAGCTGTGTTTCAAACTATACCACAGAGTTATAATACTAAAAACAGCATTGTACTGGCATAAAAACTGACACATAGATCAATCGTGTAGGATTGAGAACATACATAGAAATCCACACTCCTACAATTCGCCTATTTTTTTTGACAGAGGCCAAAGATACACATTGGAGAAAATAAGACATCTTCAACAAATATTGCTGATCAACATATAGGTAGTTATATGTAGAAGAAAAAAATTCTATCCTTATCTCTCATGTCTTACTCTGCACAAAGCTCAACTCCAAACGGATCAAGGACCTCAATATAATATCTGATATCCTTAATCTGATAGAGGACAAAGTTGGATATGTGCTTGAACTTTTATTGGCACAGGAAAGGACTTGTGAACAGGACTCTGAGAAGCCACTAAGAACAACTAATAAATGGGACTGGTTGAAGTTTTTCAAAAGCTTCTGTATAACAAATGACACCACAGAGGGAGGGACCAGCCTTCTGCAGGTCAGAGAGACTGAGAAGGAGATGAAGAGGGGGAGAGTAAAACCACACAGGCTTCTTTTCTGAGGGATAAAAGCTTCTTATTTTTATTATTCTTTCTGTCCTTGTTCTACTCTACTCTTTTTCTGTTCTGCCCCTTTACCCTGATGTTTCCCTTCCTTCTCTCTCTTGATGCTTCTTCTCACATCTTCCCAATGTCTTCCTTTTCTTTCTTATTTTTTCTCTTGCAGCCAAAAACGCCAAGAGAATCTTTCAAACAATATAAAAATTACAATGTGGTTACATTCTGTTTTTTAAGTGGATGATGTCAATTAGTATAAGTAAAAAACAACATGTTTCCCATCTCCCTTTCATGGCTAAACATTTTACATATTATAGGTAAAAAACAAATTATCCCCAAGAACCCACATGTAGTTAAACATTTATCTTTTCAAATGTTCTGTTAATTCACCAGTGTGGAATTTTTCCAGCTTCTTTATGTAGGCATTTAGTGTTATGAACTTTTCTCTTAACACTGTTTTCATTGTGTGGCCATTTTCATTGAATTTTAGGAAGTCTTTAATTTCCCCCTTTATTTCTTCCTTGACCCGTGATGATTCAGGTGAGCATTGTTTAATTTCCATGTGTTTGTGGGATTTCTGGAGTTAGTATTGCTGTTGAATTCTAGTTTTAAACCATGGTGATCTGATAAGATACATGGGGTTATTCCACTTTTTTTGTATTTGTTGAGGTTTGTTTTGTTACCAAGCATGTGGTCAATTTTTGATAAGGTTCCATGAGGTGCTAAGAAGAAGGTATATTCTTTTATGTTTGGATGGAATATTCTATAGATGTCTGTTAAGTCCTTTTGACTCATAACATCTGTCAGTTCCCTTATTTCTCTGTTCATTTTTTGTCTGACTGACATGTCCAGTGCTGAAAGTGGACTATTGAAGTCTCCCACTATTAGTGTGTGGGGTTTAATGTATGGTTTAAGCTTTAGAAGTGTTTCTTTTACATATAAGGGTGCCCTTGTATTTGGGGAATAGATGTTGAATATTGAGATTTCCTATTCATGTATTTTTCCTGTGACTAACATGAAATGTCTTTCTTTGTCTCTCTTGTTTGATTTTAGTTTGAGGTCTATTTTGTTAGATATTAGGATATCTATACCAGCTTGTTTCTTAGTGCCATTTGATTGGAATATTTTTCCCCAACACTTTACTCTGAGAAGATATCTCTCTTAGAGTTTGAGGTTGTTTTTTGTATGCAGAAGAGGGATGGATTCTGTTTTCATATTCAGTCTGTTAGCCTGTGCCTTTTTATAGGAGAGCTGAGTCCATTTATACTAATTAATGACCAGTGATTGCAATCTCTTGTTAATTTAGTTTTCATTGTTGGTGATATTAATTTGTGTGTTTCCCCCTTCTTTAGGATTTGCTGCTATGAGACCATCAATTGTCTGTGTTTTTATTGATGTAGCCAACTTCCTTGGATTGGAGTTTTCCTTCTAGTATTTTGTGTAGGGCTGTGTTTGTGGCTAGGTATTGGTTAAATCTGGTTTTGTCATGGAATATCCGGTTTTGTCCTTCTATAGTGACTTAAAGTTTTGCTGGGTATTGTTGTCTGAGGTTTTCTATATTAGCCCATTATTCTTGTCTATGTTAGCCATGTGCCTTGGTACCTTTTTTGGTGAGGCAGTTACATCTTTCTTGCTCTGTGGCTGGGTCAGGACTACAGACAAAGCTTTCATCTTTCCAGAATTCTCCTGTTCTCATTGACCCACCTCTACTTCCTGTCTGGTTGTCCCACCTATACTTCCTGCCTGGCTACTGGCCAATCAGCGTTTATTTAAAATATAATTGACAGAATACAGACCATTGTCCCTCACCAGGCTATAGTAGTCTGGGTTGACATCCATGGTCTCTTAATGTCTGCATAATGCTTGACCACAACCTTCTGGCTTTCATTGCCTCCAATGAAAAGTCAGGTGTAATTCTGATAGGTCTACATTTATATGTTACTTGGCCTTTTTCCTTTGCAGCTCTTAATATTCTTTCCTTATTCTGTATGTTTAGTGTTTTGATTATTATATGGTGAGGGGACTTTTTGTGATCCATTCTGTTTGGTGTTCTGTAAGCTTCTTGTATCTTCATAGGCATATCTTTCTTTAGGTTGGGAAAGTTTTCTTCTATGATTTTGTTAAATATATTTTCTGAGCTTTTAAGTATAACTTCTACTTCTATACCTATTATTTTTAGGTTTTGCCTTTTCATGGTGTCCCATATTTCCTGGATATTTTGGGTTAAGCTTTTGTTAGATTAAATATTTTCTTTGACTGATGAGTCTATTTTCTCTATTGTATCTTTAGCGCTTAAGATTTTCTCTTCCATCTCTTAAATTGTGCTGTTTATGCTTGTGTTTGTGGTTCCTAATCATTTTCTCATGATTTCTGTTCATATAATTCCCTTGGCTTGTGTTTTCTTTATTGTCTCTATTTTAGTTTTCAAGTCTTGAATGGTTTCTTTCATATGTTTGATTGCTTTTCCTTGGTTTTCTTTAAGGGATTTGCTGATGTCTTCCAATTATTTGTTTGTCTTTTCCTCCATTTCTTTGAGGGAATTTCCCATTTCTTCTTTAAGAGTTTCAAACATTCTCCTGAAGTTATTTTTTAGGTCATCTTCTTCTGCTTCATCTACATTTGGTTGTTCAAGTCTTGCTGTTGTAGGGTCTTTAGGTTTTACTAGTGTCCTGTTGCTCTTTGTGGCATTGCTTTTGTTCTTCTCTTTTCTACTCATCTTTTCCTCTAATAGGTGTGGTTGGGGCTGTCTGTCTGTGATTCTGTTGATTAACCTTCTAGGTGCCAGTGAATCCAAGGCTCAGATGTTGTTCCTTATGGTACAGTCAGTGCCACGGTTCTAGTTACCCCATTGGTCACTCTGTAATCTTAGATGTTGCTCATTGCTCCTGGGCTTTGCTCAACTCCCTTGGAGTTTTCTGTCTCAGGCCTGCTCTAGCCTAGGTTGTCAGCTCAGACCTGTTTCTGTAAATGTCCCTGGTCTGCATCCACTCCTGCCAACGTCCCTGGCTTGGGGTTGGTCCTGTAGAGGACTCTGGCTCCTATCTACTCCCTTGGAGTTCCCAGACTCAGGTATACCTAGACCCACAGAGGGTCTGGCTCAGGCCTACTCCATCAGGATTCCCAGACTCATGTTCAGACCTGCAGAGGTTTCTGGTTCCTGGGTATTCCCTTTGATGTCCTAGACCAACACCCAGACCCACAGAGGTCCTGGCTTAGGCTTGCTCCCTCTGATGTCTCAGACTCATGCCTGGGCCCACAGAGATCTCTGGTTCCTGCCTACTCCCTCGGAGGTCCCAGATTCACACCCAGACCCACAGAGGTCTTGGCTCAGGCCTAGTTCCTCAGAGATCCTAATCTCATGCCCAGACCCACAGGGGTCCTGGCTTCGGTGTTTTTCCTTGATGGTCCCAGATTCATATCTGGACCTGCAGAGACAGTCTCTGTCTCTGGCTTACTCGCTCAGCAGTTGCTCCCCTGTACTTGTTCCTGTAGAGTTCTCTGTCTCAGTTCTGCTCTGGTCCAGGTTGCTGGCTCAGTCCTGGTCTGCAAATGTCCCTGGACTGGATCCACTCCTGCTCCTTGGAGCTCACTTTCTCAGGCCCACTCTGGCCTAGGTAGCTGGTTCAGTCTCGCTTCCGTGGAGCTCACAGCCTTAGGCTTGCTCTGGCCTAGGTTGCTGGCTCAGTCCTGCTTCCGCAAATGACCCTGGTCTGGATCTGCTCCTGCTCTTGTGGAGTTCACTGTCCGAGGCCTGCTCTGGCCCAGGTCGCTGGTTCAGCCCCACTCCTGTCCTGTCCAATTATCTTAACTAATGATCCAATTCTTTGTTTTGTAATTACATGAAGTCATTATTTAAAGCTTTGTTTTAGCTATAATGAACACAGAAACCTGTCAACACATTTCCCAATATCAAAAATTACTTGAGTTAATTCCTGGAACTCAACTTTTTTCCTTCATCATTAACCTAAACCATAGTCTCTATGACTCTTCAAGTAAAGCTCAGAAGTCCTAGCTGTGTGACACTTCCTTGTCCTTATTTTCTATCTTCTGCAGCCCCTGCTTTATGAAGGGCAGGGGCAACCCTATATCTCATCTTTACCTATATTAATTTTCTCACTAAATTAGCCTCTATCATAATCTTTTACTACTGTTGTGCCCAAGTTGAGAGACCCCCAGATAGACAACCGGAATCTAGTCAAGTCTAGAATGCAAAAGCAAGGTCTGAAGCTCCACCTGGGGAAGAAGCCAGGAGCAAATCCAGCCCTGGGAGCCAACCCAGTCCTGGGACACTGATTGAGCCAACGACCTGACTCAGAGCCCGCGACCTCCACTGGAACCGGAGTGGGACTGAAACAGCTACCCAGGACAAGGAGAGAACGGGCTCCACCAGGAGCAGAAGATAGGAGTCAACCTGGTCCTGGGACTCGAGCGGATCAGGATTGGCCCAGCGACCAGATCCAGAAACAGCGATCTCCACCGGAACAGGTACAAGGGAATAACCGTGGAGCGAGTCAGCCAGACACAGAGACTGCTGAGGGTCTGGACGTGAATCTGGGGACTTCAAGGGAGTGGATATAGGCCAACACCCCCGCGGGCCTGGGGGAGAGTCTAAGACCACCCAGGGACTAGGCCGGGCCAGGACCTCCGTCAGCCTGGGTTTGAGTGAGGCTGGGTCCTCCGGGGAATAAGCAGGAACCAGAGATCTCGATGGGGCCAGGCGTGAATCTGGGTCCCCAGAGAGAGTAGACTTGAGTCAGGTCCCCTGTGGGTTCGGGCATTGGTTTGAGACATCAAAGGGAAGAGACAGGGACCTATAACCCTTGTGGGTCCCAGCGTGAGTCTGAGACCTCTGAGGAAGCAAGCAGGTCCCCTGCTGGTTCAGGGACACCCGAGTCTAGAACCTCCCAGGCAGTATACTGGAACCGGAAAACTTTCCAGGCCCAACTCCAACCCAGGGGCTTCTGCAGGAGGGAACCCAGCCTAGAACTTACAGTTACAGGTCAAAGCTAGTAATTGCCCGGAAGCAAGGAACTCCACCTTGGGCAACAAATCCCACAGGAATGGAATTGAACGAGACTCCTAGGACAGAGAGAGCCAAGGAAACAAGCTCCACCTGGGGCAGAAGACAGGAGCAAATCCAGCCCTGGGAGCCAACCCAGTCCTGGGACACTGATTGAGCCAACGACCCGACTCAGAGCCCGTGACCTCCACTGGAACCGGAGTGGGACTGAAACAGCTACCCAGGACAAGGAGAGAACGGGCTCCATCAGGAGCAGAAGATAGGAGTCAACCCGGTCCCGGACTTGAGTGGATCAGGATTGACCCAGCGACCAGATCCAGAACCAGCGATCTCCACCAGAACAGGTCTAACTCCAAGCCAGGGATATCTACAAAGAGGAGATTTACAGAAACAGATCAAAGCCAGCAGCCTAGACCAAAGTAGGCTTGAGACAGCAAACTCCAAGAGAGCAGATCAAAATACGGGAACACTGAGCTACCTCCAGGAACAGGAATAACCAA